>LDKF01000467.1:914-72796 GCA_001026735.1 Rotylenchulus reniformis
CACAAAATTTATAATGTGTCTGTCCACCCACATTTTTGGAAAGTCGTTTAAAAGCACTTGAAGACTATATTCTTGGAAATTTACTTTTTAATTTTAGATAATTATTTATAAAGAATTTATCACATTTGAGTTATGGCGTTTTTTGGATAACGCACAACTTGTCACATTTGAGTTATGGCATTTTTTGGATAAGCGCATTGTGGCATTTTTTGGATAACGCGCGCGCACGGCGATCCCCTACCCCCTTGTACACCTATGATTATTATTGATTTTTAATTTCTAAATTAATTAGTTTTTTGATAAATTTTTTAATAGTTAATAAAAAACACTTTTATTCATTTTCTGAATTGCAATTTTGATTTTTTAAATTTTTTAGCTCTCTCCACGGCAAATGAATTTATTGTTTCTGCTGAAGCCGCGAAATCTGAGGACAAAATGACACAGGATAACAATGTGGATTCAGATTCAGACCAAAATGGTAGTTTAAGAAATAATTTAAAGCTTAACAAAAAATTTTTTAGATGGATCGGAACAATTTGAAGAGCAGGGGCTCACTAAGAAGGCTGTTGGACAGAATTAAAACATTTTATTTTCATTTATTGTTGACCAAATAGAAATTATTTTTGGAAAAATGTTTGGTTAATTTATTTCATTATAAAAGCTTTTGGGCAGAATTAAATCGATTTTATAATTTTAAGCGAAAGATCATCGGAAATTATTTTTGGCGAATTTTTTTGTTTATTATTCGTTATCATAATCATTAATAGGCAAATTACAAATGTCTGCAAAATTTTAATTTATTTTGCGTTAATAAAAAAAGTAATAATAATTATTATTATTATTTGTATTTTTCATTCCATTTCTCATAATAAATCGAAGTTGAAAAATCCATTATCATTTCAGGAATCAAATTTTTGTTATTTTTTGAATGGTTTTTTCTCTTGATAACTGATCTCTATCAAGCATAATTTTATTTTTCATTCATAAAAACAAAGAATGCCCAATTGTTTATTGGTATCTAAACATCAGTAATCTAATTTCTGAGGGCCAATTACCACAATTAGGGGTAAACAGGCTGGAGAGTTTTCCATTCAAGGCCAAAAACCAAAAATCTACTATTCTATCAACCCAGGGTGCTGATCTCCAAACACCAAAAACATGGCACCGCCTCAAAATCATGGCAAAATTTTTCAAAATCATCGCAAAGACATGGCATCTTTTTAGAACTTTTAAAAATTTTGAATAATTCATCAACTAAATTTATACAGCATATTTCTCTCCGGTAGATATTTTATGAGCAATTCTGGGTTAGAAAGAAAGATATCAAAAGGTTGAAAAAATCAAAATCTAGATGCAATTTACAGAGAAAAGTGAATTAAGCAGTTTTTAATTTCATATGGTTTCTATCATCCATTTTCATCTTCACCTTTTTTAATGAGAGTTTTTCGAGGCAAATTTTTTGGTAAGAAATTATTAGTATGCAGGGGTGTCGGCGGTCCCGATAGGGGCCGCCGGTGAAAAATTGGAGGATTTAGACCTTTTTTCCTTAAGAAAATTGACCATTTTTCGGCAAAAAAAAACAATAATTTTGGAAAATGTTAAAATCATGGCTTTTCATCGCATCTGAAGAAATCATGGCAAAAACATGGCGAAGACCCCTTTTTCATGGCAAATGCCATGTTTTCATGGTAAATTTGGCATCCTGCTTTCAACATTAAACTCGATTCTTCTACAAATTCTTAAATTCCCAATTATATATCTTCAGTCTGCTTCATTTGAATTTAAAATTTCTTTTTTTTGGCAATTTTTTTCTTTTGGAACTCATAAAATTGACAAAAGGTCAAATTTTCCTATATTCATTTTCTAATTGGCAGAATTTGACAAATATGCATTTCATTTGAAATTTGAACTCTTTGAATGTTTTATGCCCAATAGCCAACAATACTTATACTTACAAAACCACGCGATGATTTTCACACCCAAATTTTGTATTTTATTGTTCGAAAAATTGGGGAAATAGGTAATAAGTAAATTGAGTGTAGTAGGACTGAGTAAATGGATATGTTTGTTCTCACGCCATACTCATAAAGCTCAAATGCCAAACCCAACAAATTATTGTTCTCTTAAAAAGGGCAAATTTGTTGAACTAAATAATCCTTAAGAATAAATACAATCATAAGTAGGCGCTTAAAAAAAGTGTCAAAACTCAGTATGTTCTCCAAAAACTTTTGTAAAGCTTTCTAGGCCAAAACTTCCAGCCACAAAGTTGTGCAGAATTTTATGCTCTATCTTTCAATATTTTTAATTTTTCGAAATTCGAACAAAAAGTTCGAAATTTTCCCGAAATACCGAAATTTTTTGTTCGAATTTCGAAAAATTATCAGAAAATAGTTCATAAAATTCTGCACAACTTTGCCTTTTATACTTTTGGCCTAGCAAGCTTTACAAAAAAGTTTTTGGAACACATACTAGGTTTTGACACTTTTTTTAAAACGCCCATTATGGCACTTTTTGAAACAACATATCACCATCTAAAGAATGCAAGCTTACTTGTTACTTATTATGGCTATTACAAATTTTATACTATTTTTAAAGAAATAACAAATTAAAATATCAAATAAAGTGCAATTGGTCACAAATTGTTAATTGATTAAACACAAAAAATCGCAAAAATTTCCAACGAATAAGAACTAAATCCCCAGTGCGATTGATTACAAATTTGATATTTTTGGATTTTATTTTTCTAAATTTCTCATGCATATGTACATTGTTGGTATAAAGGTAGAATGGCGTAGTTTTTTGCGGTTTTCCCATGGCATTTTTTATATTTGTGATACATACAAGGTTGGTACTCATGCAGTTTACGTGACCCATTTTAACTAAAAACGACTATAATCAGCGTAAAAATTCCATTGAATTAGAAATTTATTTTTGGCTCTAGGATTTTATGAAGAGAAAGTTTTCCTTTATAAACTTTCTCTTCGCATTTTTTTATACATATATTATTTTGCCTTTCTTTTTCTCTGTCATTTCAGTGAAATATTCGCTTCGAAAGATCGAGTATTCAAAGCAATTCAATCGGTCAATTTTCATCGTACATATCTTGGGACATTTTTGACCATTAATCCAAATCTGACGTTTTTTGACGAAAAATTAACGTCATATGACGCATTACGTCAAAATTGGACGTCAGAATCGGATTCAGCATACAATATTACTTCAGGAAAGTCGTTTTTAGATGATTTTATGGGGAAAATTTTTTTGGAAAATATTTTTGAAAAAGGTCAAGTAAACTGCATGAGTACCAATAGGTTTTTTTACAATTAATGAAAAAAAAATTTACACTAAAAAATTTTTCTTCTTGATGAATTAGCATAATTTACAAAATGTATGGACAGTTCTAAAGGGAGGGAATTGTAGCTTTTAGTATATAATTAACTGTGATGCGTTAGACCATGTGAGCTATATATTTGGCAAACTTCCAATTGCCCAGTTCCATATTATCTCTAGTTGAATCGTTTGGTTGAAAAGTGCAAAAATAAAATAATAGTCCCAGAAAACTTTTTTGTTAGAGAAGTTAGACAAAAAGTATAAAAGGCATTGTTGTGCAGAATTTCATGCTGATTCTGATGCTGATTCTGATGATATAAATCCGACAAAAATGTCAAAATTTTTCGGAAAAAATCGAATTTTTGATAATTTCGATTTTTTCGACATTTTTATCGGAATTTCGAAAAAACCATACCATCAGAATCAGCACGAAATTCTGCACAACAATGCCTTTCATACTTTTGGTCTAATGGGTCTAAGAAAAAAGTTTTCTAGGATATTATTTTATTTTTGCACTTTTCAACCAAACGACATAGAAACAACCTCTAGTTCATTTGATAAAAAATTCAAAATTTGAAATTGATAATGAATTTACCACTTTTCCCACTTTTCCGAAAATTAAAAAATAAAATTAAAATTATTTTAAAATTTTTACAATGGAATCTTTTAGAAACAGAACATCCATTTGCAGAGATGGCCAACAATGCCGGCGACGATACGGTATGTATTAAATTATATTCTCAACAATCAAAATGTTAATTTATATTCACAAAATAATTTCCCATTTTCTGCAGTTTTACCAGACCTTCAAGGATGTCCGTCCTTGCTGGCCTCTGATGGTCTGTTCTTTGCCTTTGGGTATTATGGCCACAATTGGGATGAGTCTTAACTTCAGCGTCATTTATGTTACGATCCGATCAAAGTAATAAGCGCAAATTTAATTATGGGCATTTTGGGATCGGTGGACAATATCAAATTTTACAGATTGTAATGGGATTTCTACAGTATACAAATGAATTCCCTTTAAAAAGATTTGTCATCCAAAAGAATTCAGATTTAAACCATTAATTAACATATTAAATTAGTTAGGATTTCATAAAATGATCTTATTCAACATTATCTGATAGTTAAACTTTTAAAAACAGCAAAATTAATTTTCACATGATTGGATCGGCGGGGCTATGACAAAAGAACCCATGCCAAATAAAACTTTTGAAGTACTAGAATTATAAAAAATTTGAATGGATTAGAAAAGTTGGATTATAAGGATTTGGACTTTGACCTAGCTCGCTTTAATATAGTTTAAATTCAAAAATCGGAACTCATTCACTGGGAATAGAACCTGGGCTTATCTTATTAGACTAATCAAATACCCATGGCCATGCCCTTCCTCTTCCTTTGTTCAGTGCCCTCAAAAATTCGGCCAATTATTTGCTGGCCCTATGCTCCTTTTTTGAACTTCTCCATCAGAGTGGCCATTTCATCTTCGTGTTCACCGCTTGGACTGGGACAAACTTTGTGGAATTTCAAAGTGCCGCCAAATTTGGTGCCGTATCCATGTTCGGATTGGGTGAATAAAATAATATATTTTTACTTTTAAAAATATTACTTTTCGGAAAAATTAATTAATATTTTTTATATTTTTATTTTGTCCTTTAGGTGGGATTGCCATTTCGATGTTCTTCACAGGACTGGATCGTTTGATCTGTGTTATCTTCCCATTAACATTGTAATAATTTTAAAAAATTATTATTTGTGAAAAAAATAAAATCTCAGGAAAAAAACGTTATAACAAAAATGTATTGAAGAATTATAAAAAGAGATTGGTAATTGTCTAGTTTGTGTCTCCGATTTGATCCCAAAAATTTTTGGGAAAAATTCAGTTTTTATTAAAAAAATTGCTTTCCCTGGGGTAATTTCTGACGCTGAATCTGATTCTGACGTACATTTAAGCGTTTTCATTATCTGACGTCACTTTTTGACACAGACGTCAAAAATGTTTCAAGGCCAAAAATTAAAAAAAAAATCCGCGTCAAAAACTGACGTCGGATGACGCATTACGCAAAAATAGACGTCATAATCGGATTTACATAGTGTCCAAAATTACCCCGGAGAAATCGTTTTTAGATTATTTTACGAAAAAAATTCAACGTCAAAAGTCGAAAAGCTTTTAAGCATCAAAAAGTGACGTCAGATCACGCATTACACCAAAATAGACGTCACAATCCGATTTAACTTCCGAAATTATCCCTGTGGTCATTTTGTTCAAAAAAATTTTTCCAAAATTTTTGGAGTCAAATCGGAGACACAAACCCGACAATTACCAAGAGATTGTTACTTTTATGCGTATTATTCTAGCCACCAAAGTATCAAATTGGGCCCTTATCTCTGCGCGATCAGCTTGATCTGTGTGCTCCCCTGCGGTTACCAGGTGTATTTGCTCTACCAAACTGCCACAATGTATCCCCGGGCAATGATCACCGGTGCCATTGTGGACATTTTATCGGTAAATTTTAGAAAATGAACTTTAAACCCAAATATCCCCTGAAAAATGAAAAATTTTTTCCACAGGGCCCTTCCATCTGGTTCTTCGCCAACAGCAACATGATTCTGAACACGGCTACCACTCTTCTCTACATTGTCACCGGCACGGCAATCGCTTTTAGAAAAGGTAATTTTAATTCAAAAAATGGTTTGATATTTTCCCGATTTTTTTCTAACAAAAATTGTATTTCATTGGATTTTTGGACTATTTATTGTGCTTTCCAAATTATTTTTTCATTTCCACTGATGAGTGATGAGTGAGCAAAATGCAATGGACCAATATATTTTCCTTCCCTTTTACATTACAGTATGCACTCTTCATGGTCATTTCCTGACCCATTCATGGCAATTTCATTTTTTGCTTTTTTCTCTAAATTTTGGTAATTTTTAGGCTTTTTAATACTTATTTTATAGCATTATTTTTTTGTGTTTTAAACTTTTATTAGCACCCGAGCATGATCATTATATTCGGATTCTTCTCAATTTTGCTTCTTCATTTTTTCCATTTTCAAATTTTATTATTTATTACAATACAATAAGTGCCCACCTCGTCCACCGCCGATCAGACCAACCGTCGTCTGTTCCGATCACTGGCGGCGATAATCGCCCTGAACATGGGCGGCTACCTGATAAACACCGTCTTCATCGTCTTCGTCATCCCGCTGATCGGTTCCCCGATCACCGTCTGGTTTTGGCAGGTATACACTTAAATCGACACGTATGATTAGAAAATTTTTGCTGAAACTCTAAGTTTTATGCTCCAACCTCTAAACTATTCCCTGTTCCCCACCCTCTGGTAGGTAACATTTGGCATTCTGCTCAATATCAGTGCCGCCTCCAATGGGCCAATTTTGTATATGACCAGGTAAAAATAAAATGTTTTTACATTAAATAGAATTAAAATTTGAAAATGGGCGAAATTGTTATTGCTCGACTTTACTTTTTTTTCTATTTCTCAAATTTCTATATCCAAAATTATTGACTAAAATTCTATTTAAAAATTTTTTTATTTGATATTTCAATCCATATCTTTCATTTTTCCCATTTTTGTATATCTAAATTTCAGCTTTAATCCCATTTTCAATTTTTGCATAAATTTCTACGGAATATTTTATTTTTGAATTTAAAAAATTGTTGTTCCCTTTTTAGCAAGGAATATCGCAAGGTATTTCACGCGGAATTTGGCCCAATCTTTCGACTTTTTGGACAAAAAAATTCTGCAACCGAAGTGCCAAATCCAGCAGTTGGCCCTTTGTTCCTTCAAAATCACCAAAATCCGATGAGTTTTGGATTCACCAGCATAAGTCCAGCAGCAGCAGAACATCATCGGATGAAATGGATAGGGACCATTGATGAATCTAGAGCAAAATGATCTGATCTGACGCGGATGTTTTTTTAAATGGATTTTGTACAAATTTATCCAATAAAAAACCTAATGAATAATATAGGATGCTAAAATGCTCATCGAGACTTGTTACTCCGAAAACCTTTTAGACCTAGTTAGAACAATTATTAAAAATTTTTTTTTGCAGAATTTTATTCTCATCTTGTATAAAATTTTTGAACTTTTACAGGGAAATCTAAAAACTAAAAAATCAAAATATCTTTTTTTACAGTGAAAATCAGATTCTGCACAGCTTCATTTTTTTATACTTTTAGCTGTCGCAGATTGACATGCGCTTCAGCCCTGGACCGGGCTGAAATTGATCGTTCTTTGATCACACTTTTGCATTTGCACAAATTTGTGTTTTTTGCCCCAATTCGCCCCATTTCCCCATCCTCACATTCCAACTTGTTTGTGACTACCCCCATTCTTTGATCCCCCTCGCCGAATACTCTTACATTTCCACCCAAACTAGCTTCTTACGTCAATCCCCCACTTTCATTTGTGCCTATTTAAACCCGCCCTCATGCACCAGTCAGTGCTCCAACAGTCCTTTCAATCCAAGTGCATCCAGCCCGAAAGCCCTCAAAAGGAGGCCCAGCGACAGCGAAACCCAGCGACAGCAAGACCGAGCGAGGCGAGACTACAGAGCGAGACCGTCAACAGAGCCCGACAACAGCGTTCAATCGATCCACCATCCCTACCACCTACCCCCTCCCCCTCACTTTCCACACATTGTCCCATTTTCACCCTTGAATAAAGCACTACCCTCAAGCCCTTCTGATATTTGGAGTTCAAGCCGGCACCCACCGGCATTCTTTGTAGTGGCCTGGAGTCAACCACTACAAAATTGGTGACCCCGACGTGACCAACAACAACAACCACCCGGCTTCCGACGTGACTAAAACAACAACAACCACAACAACCCGGCTCTCGACGTGATCAGAGCAGCAACAACAACATCAGCATCAGCCTTGCTCCGAGTGATCAACCCGGCCCGAGTCAAGTTGTAAGAAGGGGTGGGATTTCAAAGTGGAAAAAACGCACTTTCGATTGACCTTCGTGTCTTTCGAATTTGTGTTCAAGAGGGATAAGGCAAATTATTTGTTTGGATCTTCGTGTCCATTCAAATAACAAACTGAGCCTTTGTTTGAATCTTCGTGTTCATTCAAAGCTGAAAAGTCCAAGAAAGGACAACCTAACTATAAGTCCTTTGTTTGAACCTTCGTGTTCATTCAATCGAACAAACAACGACCGAAAATGTCAGGCCCAATCCAAGGCAAAATCCTCGGTGCCTTGAAGGCAATGGCAAAGGCCAAGAATGCGGCCGATTTCTCAGCGCAACCTGACAACACCATGACAGCGTCAGTGAATGCTTTTACCTTGGAAAGTCAGCATGCACGGATCAAGCAAGAAATCCGGTTGATGGAAACATGCATCGACGACTTAAGAGTCGCAAACAGCGATTGGACCGACCTCTTGAGGAAGATGTCGAGCAATGACAGAGAAGAAGAATCAGCGGTCTACGACAAGTTCCAAAAGGACAAGAAGCTCGCCGATAAGACAGATGAGGCAAACGATAAGTTGCAACTACTGAGGGACCGAGAGGCAAAGCTCGCAGTACAAGCCAAGGTATACAGGGCACGAGCAGACAGAGAAGAGCGAGAGGAGAAACTGGCATATGCCAGAGAGCTCCAAGCAGCGGAACAGGCAAAACCAGCACCTAGAATGCCAACAATGGCACCGATGTATCAACTGCCCACAATGCAGCTCGAGAAATTCAGCGGTCAACGCAGCAAATGGCCCGAGTTTTGCGAAAGCTTTTGCTCTGTGGTCGACGGAAGAAGTGGCACCAAAGCAGAGAAGTTAAATCTGCTCAGAAGCTTGCTAGATGGAGAGCCACGGGCATTGATCGCAGGATTGCGATTGGAAGACAAGAATTACGATCTGGCCATGCAGATGCTCAAGAATACTTACGGAGCAAAGGATGTGTTCATCCGCGACCTGTACAACGAATTAGCAAATCTACAGAGATGCAACAGCGTGAGAGACAGCAAAGTACTCCTACTGGAGATCGAACGCATCACGAGGCAACTTGAGTATGCTGGAGAAAACGTTAACGGACCAGCGATTTACAACGCGCTTGAGAAGNGCAAAACCAGCACCTAGAATGCCAACAATGGCACCGATGTATCAACTGCCCACAATGCAGCTCGAGAAATTCAGCGGTCAACGCAGCAAATGGCCCGAGTTTTGCGAAAGCTTTTGCTCTGTGGTCGACGGAAGAAGTGGCACCAAAGCAGAGAAGTTAAATCTGCTCAGAAGCTTGCTAGATGGAGAGCCACGGGCATTGATCGCAGGATTGCGATTGGAAGACAAGAATTACGATCTGGCCATGCAGATGCTCAAGAATACTTACGGAGCAAAGGATGTGTTCATCCGCGACTTGTACAACGAATTGGCGAATCTACCGAGATGCAACAGCGTGAGAGACAGCAAAGTACTCCTAATGGAGATCGAACGCATCACGAGGCAACTGGAGTATGCAGGAGAAAACGTTAACGGACCAGCGATATACAACGCACTTGAGAAGAAGCTGACGCCCAGCATGTTGCGGACAATCCTGATCAAAAGGAGGGAGGACCCTGCCAGTTGGACAACGACCAAGTTCCGGGAGACACTTTTTGAAGCTGTTGAGAGAGAGACAGAAATCCTGGAAACAATGGAAGAATATGGACACAGGTCCTCACAGCGACAGCAAAAATGGCCGCAACAGAGGCCACAGCAAGGCAACAGATGGTCTAAAGACCAACAGCGCAAGACAACGTTCACAGGATCTACTTTGGCCGGAGAGAAGAAATCCAACAGGATAAGAACGGACTCAGCTGCAATGTCCGATAAAACCGGTTCATCGAAAAACAGCGAGCAAGGAGGTCGGCAAAGACCACCCTACCCTTGCACATTCTGCGCAGGCAACCATTGGCACGAAGAATGCCACCAACATCCAACAACCGAACAGCGAGAAGACGTCATCAGAGAGAAGAAACTCTGTTACAGATGTCTGAAAAAAGGACATATAGCGCGAAGATGTCCAAAGCCATTGCAATGCTTCTATTGCAAACAATGGCACCCAGCAGCTTTGTGTCAACGACACATGCAATTGAGAAATGAGCAATCGCAATCGTCAGCCAGTTGGAGATCACCAGCGAAGCCCGAAGACATCAGTCAATGCAATGCCATAAGGAAGGATGAGGACAAAGCACTGCTAATGACAACCGATGTAACAATCTTCAACCCGGAAGCCGCAAACAAAAGTATTGTTGCAACTGTTTTTATCGACCCCGGCAGCCACAAGTCGTTCATCACTGAAGAAGCAGCAAAGAAGCTGCAACTATCTTCAATCGGGAAAGCCGATTGCAACATCATACGGTTTGGAGAAAGATATGCAAGGAACTACCCCAGCAGACGCGTAAAAATGGGTATGATTGGCATAGCTGGCTCTCCACTCTTCACAACACTGAACACCACGAAGTTCATTGCAAATGGGATTCAAGGAATCAACGCACCAGCGCTAGACAGCGAAGAATTGCAGCAAACCAAGCTGGGATGCATTGAAACAAAGACACCCGATGTGCTGCTAGGAATGGATTTGTGGCTCGAACTGAACGTGTCCACTGGAAAGAAGCTACAATCTGGATTTACGCTTTGTTCATCACGACTCGGAAATTTGATCTGCGGAACAGGACAACTTGAACAACCAAAGGAGATAGAACACATCAACTTTGTCACCATGACCACTCAACCGCAAGACAAGCCACAGAGAAGAAAACAGCAGCAAAGCGACAAGCCAACGCAGCGAACAACCATTACTCAGCAATCCGAGAAGTCCAGCGAGAATCAGCAGCATATAGTCAAAGACTCGACAACCAGTGGGATTTACAGCGACAATACAGCGTCAGAAAGACAGGCACAGCAGTTTCACCAACAACCAAAGCCAACCGTCAAAGATGTGATGCAACTCATTAAGCTTGTGCGAGCAATCCGACGAAACAACAGTACGAAAGGAGTGACATCACACCATCCTTCGCCGCCGGGAGTGTCGCAGATTGACATGCGCTTCAGCCCTGGACCGGGCTGAAATTGATCGTTCTTTGATCACACTTTTGCATTTGCACAAATTTGTGTTTTTTGCCCCAATTCGCCCCATTTCCCCATCCTCACATTCCAACTTGTTTGTGACTACCCCCATTCTTTGATCCCCCTCGCCGAATACTCTTACATTTCCACCCAAACTAGCTTTTTACGTCAATCCCCCACTTTCATTTGTGCCTATTTAAACCCGCCCTCATGCACCAGTCAGTGCTCCAACAGTCCTTTCAATCCAAGTGCATCCAGCCCGAAAGCCCTCAAAAGGAGGCCCAGCGACAGCGAAACCCAGCGACAGCAAGACCGAGCGAGGCGAGACTACAGAGCGAGACCGTCAACAGAGCCCGACAACAGCGTTCAATCGATCCACCATACATATCACCCACCCCCTCCCCTCACTTTCCACACACTGTCCCATTTCCACCCTGAATAAAGCACTACCCCTCAAATCCTTCTGATATTTGGAGTCCAAGCCGGCACCCACCGGCATTCTTTGTAGTGGCCTGGAGTCAACCACTACATAGCCAAACAAGGCCTAAAAAGTTTTCTGATGAGGGTCTGGTGTCTGGTCCTAATGGGCCTTTCTTTAATGTCCCCATCACCAATTTTCCATTGTATTACTATCGAGCACCAAATAAAATTAAAATAGTCTCTCGATAGAATTTTTTTTTGCAAAATAGCAAATAAAGAGTGGATAATTGGAAGGAAAAAGAAACAAACAACAATAATTTAACCTGGAATGTTTATGCTTCATAAAACCATAGGGGCAAAAAAGATTTTCATTTTTATGGATTTTTACACTGATTTTACATATGTATAGCATGCTCAATGCACATTGGCTCTTGTCGTCGCTTGCCCTCGTTGGTCCCTCTCACTCTCAATGATCCCCTCTCCCCGTGTAGTCTTCCTTCTCGCCAACCGGATCCCGCCACTTATTATTTGCTCAGACATACACAAAAGCTCAGACTCACAACATATAGCAGCTAGCTGGTCCATGCCAAAACAACATTCATCATCGCATGGGGAGCAAATACAAAATGACAGTCAATGGTTTGTCGTTTCGCTTCCCGGAATTAGCGCGAAATGTCAAATCCCGACCGACAAGGCTGCGCAAAATTTCATTTTTTTGAGAAAATCCAGTTTCAAATAAGTGCAACAGCTACAAACGGAGGTCATGGCTAACAAAATCCATTCCTATGAAGATCGGAATTTTAATGGCTTTTACATGAAAAAAATGTTTGCTACTCATTTTAGCATTTTTTCAAAGAACGTCTATCCATTTCTAAATTCCAATAAAAGCAATTTATAGGTAATCCATTAGCATACTCAATTTCCCGGATCCCGATTAATGAGAGGATTTGTGCCGAATCTCGAGTTAAAGCTTAAGACCTGATTCCGGCATTTTAAAATCCCGAATGAATAATCCGGATCCTACTCTGTTATGAAACTATATTTTTATCAAATTGAGTATTGACCCAGCAATTAAAAATTTAGGCTTGATTGGCGCATTTGGCATTTTTTTGACACTTTAGCACTAAGTAAATCATTATTAAGGTCTACTTTACATGCACAAAAAATTGCCAAATATGCTCTTAAAATATGCCCTAAAAATATCAAAATATGCACCAAATATGAACCAAGATGCAAAAATATGCCTTAAATATGCCCAAAATTTTGCCAAATATGACCTAAAAACAGAAATTTTTTGCTCAAATACATATTGTTGAAGCGTTAATTGCAAATTTAATGCTTTTTTCAAGACAAAAATTAAAGCAAAATTTTTCCAGGTTCAGGGTGCCGATGGTCATGGCCTAAGGCCATCAGAATTTTTTTCTGAAAATTTGCATATTTTTCTTAAACAATTTGATCATTTTTTGTTTTAAAAATATCAAGCGAAGAATATAAGAATTTTGGCACTTTTTAGGCATGCTTTTTAAATTTTTTTGTAAAAAATGCAAAATATGCCCAAAATGCCCAAATGTGACGGTCATAGGCCATATGCCCAAAAAGTAGGAAATATGAAAAATATGCACTAGAAATCCATGCTAGAAAGTTTAAATCATCCTAAAAATGCATTTTACGTGTTTTCAGACCGTTCTGATCCGCAAAAATATGCATTTGCATGAAAACGACCCCAATCATCATTAGATTTTCGATTTTCATTCTACCAAATGGATTTAATGATACAATTGTTTTGTTTTTGTTTCCGAACTTTTCACTCACTTTATTGGACCTTTCCCCGGCCCATCGGCGGGTGGTTCCAATTTCCAATGCACAACAAATTCCTTCCCATGTCAATGGTTGCCCAGTAACTTCTTCTCCTCCTCCTCCTCCTCATCCACTGCAAATTGTGGGGACTTGGAACCAGTTTTTTGGGCCTTTGGGCCTCCCTGATCGGGGTAGGGGACTAAGGGTTTGTTTGTACCCCCTTAACTTGTCATTAGACTCCCTAGTTTTGCCTTTCGGGTTTTTGTTTAAAGAAACTTAAAAGTTTTCTCTACGCGACGATGCACACAGATTTTTACTGATTGAGAGTAAGATTGCTATCTCCACATTCTGAACTGAAACAGGACATTTCTGTCTGGCCGTTTCGCAGTGGAACACTAGAAAATTGCTTATAACTAAGCTTAGGCGCAACTTAGAAAAGAGTTCTTGTTGTCAAATGATAGGTCTAAATGTCTGCTAGAAATTTGCAAAAAGCTCATCCGGTTTGGCCAAATAGAAAAAAGTTAGGGCCACATCTTTGGCCCGAACCACGATTTTTTGGTTTAATTTGGCCATAAGGTCTCTGTTGCATTTTTATAGCAGACATTCAGGCCTATCTTTCGATACCAAACCTCATTTCTCTAGTTTGCGCTTAAGCTAAGTTATAGGCAATTTTTTAGTCTCCACTGAAACGTCCCTTACAGTTTTGAACATGCATTCAAATTTAACCCAAATTGTACATTTCTAAAGAATTTATTATACCTTCGAAAAATTTCCGATTTTTAATCATTTTATTGCCTTGTTTATTTATAATAATAATAACTTAAATAATACTGTGATTCTAAAAAATATCCCATAAAATGACAAACTTCATTATTCACTGCAACTCTGTTGACAACCAATAAAAAGGCCCAAAAATTGTATTATTGGAGTTATTTATAATAAATTTTGCCTAATTTTGGATTATAATATTTTCATAATTATTTTTCATTTTGATTTTTGGAATTTTTTTCTAACAAATCCAGCTTAATTAGCTTTCTATGAATCGATTAGAAATATAAGTTGCCCCGATTTTCTTCGTGATGACCTCGCTCCACACATTATTTATTTCGGAGATTACAATCTCATCCTCTCTTTTTATCCCTTTATATGTCAAATATTTATAATTTTTCGGCACTTTTGGTCAACATTTTAGCAAAATCTTTTATAAACGAAATTTTTATTTTCTCTTTTATAGCGAATAAATAAAATTCACTAGATTCATTTTCCTTTGAAATTAAGTTAAGGATTTTAAAATTAAAAAAAATGCAAAATTTCAATAATTTAAGTATCAAAAAATGCCTTAGAAGCTGAAATTAAATCTATTTTTTATGCATTGTTCTTCAAAAATGATGTGGTCCAAATTAAATTGCTTAAAAGAGGGAACTATTTCAAATGCTATAAATCTTTAAAGTTTTTTTGTCCATCAGTCCAAAAATTTTCCACAAATTTCATAGGTCCAAATTTCCAAATTTCTTAAAAAGATGTTTTCTGCATGGTTTTTCCCAGATGGTCCTGGCCCCATTGGAGCTACCCAGCAATATGGAATATGCAGAACAGCTCCGATCCACAGAGTGATCAGATCACTTTCTATGAGAAAAGGTGGACGGAACTGGCGCCATAGAAAATGCGCTACAGAATGTCCGAGGACAAAATGCACAACTTTTCGGGAGGAACCGAACCCACGGGTCTCATAAAGAGAGAAAAGGGGTTTAACCGACTGCGTCATAAATATGATCAGGGTCTGGTACTTAAAAGAAACACCTAAAGGTTGTAAATAAAACCCCTGAGGATTTAATGAATTTAATTTTTATTCTAATCGAAAATCCAAAATGGTTCATTTTCTAGTTAATTTTTAAACATCGAAATCATTAACGAAAAAAATTCTGCTCGAAAAAATTAATCCTGTTTGCTTGAATTTTTATTTTTCTATTTTATAAAAAATTATTGCATAAAATAAAATTCTATAAAAATATTTTGATTAATAAAGGGCTAAAAAAGTGTAGAAAATTATCATATTATAAATTTCCTGGCGACCTAAAGAAGCATCGCAAATTGATCGATCGCCCGCATTCCACAGATGTTGATGGAGGAGGATCTTCAGTGCGATTCCCTTACAGCAGCAATCGCTATTATTTATTTATGTTGCACTTTTAGCCATCATTTTATTTTATTTTTACCAAAAATAAAATATAAATTTTGCAGATAATTTGTTCCTTAATTTTCATAGAAACCGGACCGAGATCTCGTTTGAAGGATTCATTCCAATTTAGAATCTTTTAAAGTATTTTTTCGTAGTTTTTTGCATTGAAAATTTCTCTAATTTTGCTTACCATTAAAATTTTATGCAAAATAAATTTTGGGACAAATAAGGCTTTTGCCATAAATATTTAACCACTTTTTGAGTTTATGATCCATTTTTCGATATATTTATTTAGTAATTTATATTTTATACCTGATTTATCTCTCAGGGTAATTGTTTCGTTATACTAAAATGACGGATATTTTGGCCCAACGCGAATCCAACGGCATCTACTACGAGCCGTACGAGCGCGACTTCAAACTGTGCATCCACGAGGAGCCCAGTGTGCAAGGCCGCAACGAACGTTATGAGTTCAGGTGAAAGAAAATAAAAATGAGAAAAATAACAGGAAAACACAACCAAATGCAAAATATTTGCAATTGAAATTTAATAAACAAGAATCAAAATTTGAACAAATTCTGGCAATATTTAAAAATTAAGTGATCTTTTAGATTAAAAATTAAAATTCATATCATCGATTTTCATGGAGATTAGCAAATAACAGAGGATGGGGTACAAAAATTTCAATAATACATAATTAAACCGTTTCAATAGGTGAGTGTTGTATGATTTTTATTGCAAAAATTTTTTAAATTAAGCTCGCCACACATCATTCATTATTTTTATTGTTGTCGAAAAACCCTCTTTCTAACACTTCTAACTAGATATTTCTTCGTTTATCCTTCATGATCTCAAATCAGCTGAAAATGCAGGTGGAATAACAAAAAAATGACATCATAAAATTGGCATCGATGTAGTCCAATTGGTCCAAATGTGTGTCCGAATGTGGTGGTTATGATTGGTTGTGACTTTTCGTGCCCAAATGTGATCGGACAACAACATATTTGAGCCGTAAATGGAGGGGGATACTCCCAATCCCAATGATTGGATTTCTCGGAAAAATATTTTCCGCGCTAAAATCCTCTCGATGGGACTTATTTTGGGTTATGTGTGTGGACATACTGGATTTTGGATACAAACTATAACATTTCAGATTTCGAATCTGTCCGCAAAATTCAAAAATTCGATCAAATTATGCATGTTGTTATATTTTACTCCATATTTGAGCAGGGATTTCGGAAACAAAATACATGGAAATTAGAAATTTTGAAATATTTTTTAGGAAAATTGGCATCTTTTATGTAAGTGTCCCTTTTTGTCCTCATTTTAAACGATAATAGATACCCTATTTAAATACCTAAAGACCCAGCGAGGAATTCGTGGGAAATAAATATCAAGGGCCCTAACCCCCACTAAAGATGACCAAAATAGAGCTTAAGACACTTACCGAGCTGTATAGTTAGTTAAGGTTAATCTAAACTGACTGATCATTGCAAATTTTGACATTAAAATGGTGATTAGTCACCGTTGCTGGTCTCTGCCATGTACGTGGTACGACTTTTGCAGATTCGAAATTTGCAGATCACATTATTACTTGGTTTTAAAAAAAGCTAGAGAAGTTTGTTAGATACCAAAAAATAGAATAAAAACTCATAAATTAGCAAAAAATGAGCCTATGCTAATTCAAATTCATGCTTTATGAAAAAAGTTTTGGCCAAAATAATATTTTTGGCCAAATTCATAGTATTTGGGCCATAACTTTTTCATATTGGACTAATTCGAATGGGCTTAGGTTCATTTTGTGCCAATTGTTTGCCTATTTTTTCGACTAGGTTTCGTTGAACTGAGTTATGAAGGGCAAATGACGAATTTCTGCAAAAGTCGGCATGCCGGCCGGCATGTATATATGTGCCATATTCCATGCATAAAAATAATTAAAAGCGGATGCTACAGTACCCGATAAACTCTGGTGTATGGTCTGTGTTTATGTCCATATACCGTGGTCATAAAAATGTTCCAATTTTTTGAAATTATACTTAGTAAATTGAAGCGAAATTCTGTTCCATACTAACTTATCTTCGGTTCTCTCTTTTTCGCATCCTATTTTCTTTCGCTTCAAAATATAGTTTGAAAAATTGGAACATTCTTTATGGCCACGAGTAAACACATTGCATAGACTCATTAAAAAGAGCTTTCGTAGGAGTTGACCCTTCGACGGGTCGAATCGGGCACAATCTGACTACACAATGGCACAATCGGCTACACAAAGTCACACAATTTGACCAATCTGACTACATGTCGTGCCAACCTTGTGTTGTCACTTTTTTTGTTATCCTACTTGGGTATCTCTTTTGCTGATTAAAATAGTCCTGGATTTGGATTACCAACCTAATCCTCAGCTTCCCCATTCCTGTCTCCCTAAGAAATGAAAAACACATTTCTACAGAGCGAATTCTCGTATAGTTTTTTATGAGTTTATTTTTCTATCGTATTTTTCACCCTACTGATGCTTTCAACTTTCATCGATTTATAAATAAAATTTTCATATTTATATAATCGATTTTATAAATAATAATTTCATTATTATATATCGCTGTTGATCTTCCTGGGTTTTCCTGATTTTCTGCTGATTTCCATCTTCTGCTGATGATTGTCTCTGCTTGTATACTTAAAATTGCAACAATTTTTCTGGGTATTAACAATTTTTACTCTTGGTTTTCAATGTTTTCCATCTTTTCCTAATTTTTTAGGGTTAGGTCGTTGAAAAAAAGTGTCAAATGATATAGTCAACCAAAAAGCTTTTGTAAGATTTGTTAGACCAAAAGAATAAAAGGCAAAGTTGTGCAGAATTTTACGCCCAATCTTCTGGTTTTTTTAATTTTTCGAATTTCGAACAAAAACTTCGAAATTTTCTCACATTACCGAAAAATATGGTTTTTAGGGGATATTTCGAAATTTTGGTTCGAATTTCGAAAAAATAAAAAACTAGAGGATATGTAGAACACAAAATTAGCCAAACTTTATCTTTTATACTTTTGGTTTAACAAGTCTTACAAAAAGTTTTTGGTTTGTCTACATCATTTGACACTTTTTTTCAACGACCTTAGCACCTTAGTTTTACTCCTCCAGCAGAAAAGGCTATGCGACGTGGATGCTTTGTTCTGTAATGCTTTTAGATTCATCGATATTTTCACTTTTCTGTATTTTGATGCAATTTTATCGCATATTTCTCGTTTTTTTCTTTACTCATTTCTTAGTATTTGCAATTTAATCATGTACATATATATTATATATTTTTCCCAAAATTAATCGCAATTTTTGCTCAATTTTTCATATGCGATGCCGACCTGTCCTGCTGCGGTCGCGTGTGCTGCGTGCCCACTGAAGCTTTCACCATCCTTGGCCTTCCCTGGTGGCTGTTCCTGCTTCTGTTGCTGTTGTTGCTGCTACTTCTCGCCCTTCTGGCCTATTTGCTCTATCGCCTTTGCTGTCGCAAGAGACGGGCCGGGGACAAGGAGCTGATCAAACGAAGTTGGTCGAAATGAATTGGCCAAATTTATCAAAATTAATTAAAACAAATGAATTGATGGCTCAAAATTGCTAAAATGCAATCTAATAAGGTCAAATAATTTCTAAAGATGAAAATGGCCTAAAAACTAAAAAGCGATCGATGGCAAAAATGGACCAAATATCATTTAAAAATTATTATAAGCTATGCAACAATTTTTGATATTTTTTTCATTTTTTGATAATTTTTAAATCATAACCATTCATGTAAATATTTTTAACTAATATTCCAACATTTTTAACCAATTTTTACCCCAAATGGCACTTTGATCCTTTGTTTTTGGCACTTTCTAACCCGTGTTTGAGGTGGTCGCACAACTCGACATGCCACCCGACCCTACCAGTCCGATGCCGGCTACCGTTCCATCGACCGCGGAGATGATCGAGGCCTATTACGGTAAGAACTTTAAATTTTTATAAAAGTAAAAGGGATTACGTTAGGAAAGGCAAAGGCTATTTGTTCGAATACTTTTTAATTTTTTAAATCCAATTTTGATTGCAGAATACTATAAATATTTTGAAATATAGGAACAATAATTTCATGTGAAGTCATTTAAATATTTTCACAATAAATTTTTGATAAAATCAAAAATATTAAATAAATTTATAGGAATTTTTTTTTTGATTATTTCGAGGAATTATAGAAAAACATAATTATTTTTATAGTATATTAAAATTGGGGTGAAATACGCTTTTTATCGAAAAATAACGGAAATTACGAAAATATTTTGAAGCGAAATGAACGGAATGCCAAACGGACATGCCAAAATTGAGGACGGCTTCGGACGCGGCGGACCCTACGGCGATGGACGTCGATCTTCGTTCCACGAAGAAGAAACGTTTGAAGAGGAATTCCATGAGGAGATCCAGATGGAGAAGGGCGGAGGCGGTGATCGGACATCCTTGGACTCTTTCAGACGCATTTAAAGAAGCAAAAAATTCGCACGAAAATCCGATTTTTACTCATTTATTCGAGGAATTTGGAAGAAAATTCATTTTAATACAATTTTCGTGGGAAAGAAATTTCATTCAAATAGTTTTAAAATTGGTGTTGGATTTAAAAAACCAGAATAACTACTTTTATTACATTATTTTAGGCGATTAATATTTCATTTTTTAGTAAATTTTTTTTTCCTTTTCCAAAAAAATTCTATTGTCCATTTTTGGAAATTCCTTTTCCAAAAAAATTCTATTGTCCATTTTTAGAAAGGATAATGATGAAAATTTTTCAAAAATCTGTTTTATTTCCAAACCAGAAAAATCGGATTTTTATTTCTTCACTGACCAATGACCATTGATTTTGCTTGCCCTCTCCTGTTTGCTACAGTAACCCATAATTCTTTTGTTCACTGCCATGCATTTCCCCATAGTTTCGTTTATTTTCCCCATTACAGTAACCAATTCACTCGCAGTTATCCCGGTGTTTACACTATCCAAATACATATTTAATGACATAAATCACTTTTACACGAATAGATGAAAATATTGAAAAAAACAAATATATTTTCTTAAATCAATTATTTAATTAAATATTTAATGGAAATTATTATATTTTAAGGAAAATACCTTTATCCAAATGTGATGAATTAGTAAATATAGAGAGAGTGTTCAATTATTCCCTTTTCTGTTAAAAAGGCATCAAAAAGATGTGAAAAAATGTTTTAAGAAAGAATTCAAATTTCCTTTTCTCCAAAATCATTAAGAATTCAAATATTGATCAGAACCAGATATCATAAAATTAAATTTTGATTAAAATGCAAGAACATTGTTTCGCTCTTTTAAAACTTTTTAAAGCTTGACAAGATCGATTTTAATTAGCAATTCGTGACAATATCAAAACGAATATGAAATCATTCTTCAATCTTTTATGCTAATACAAAAATTGAAAAATCCTATAAATTGGACTCAAAAAATCAATTCTTTTGTAGCGACATCACCACCAGTTGAGCGTCAGCGACTTGTGCCCAAGTCGCCACCCCCGGCGTGGCGAGTGTTGCCGTCGCCGATGGAGGAGCTGGAGCTGGACAAGCCTCGGGCGATTCGTGTGGCGGAGCGTGAGTTACCCGGCTCGCGCCAGTCGCTCGCCACTGTGCTGACACGACGCTCGGAGAGCCCGCAGCGAGCGCAACATGCATATTGCAGGTGAGAACATTGGAAAAAAGGCATAGAATATTGGCATAAGACCAGGGGTAGCAAAACGGCTTTTTTTAAAGGCATTTGGCTTTTTAGGGGGTCCCATGCCTGGAAATTCAAATGTGCCTTTTTAGCTTTATTTGGAAAATTTTTTCACAAAATAGATCAGATTATTAAGAAAAAAGCATTAATTTTTCAAAATTCTCTGACGCGCCCTCGCTATGCCATAACTCGCTAAATTATAAAATTTATTATGAACATATTATAAGATTGGGCTAAAAACATCTTTTTTTTTGTGCAGCACACAAATCGACCAAGTTGCCTCATACAACCCTATTGAATGAAAGAGGGATGAACAAAAATTTCTGAAAATTTATTATCTAAAAGATTTTCTACTGTAGAATTGTGTAGAATTTTAAGATCCATCTACTGATATTTTTAACTGATATTCAAGATAAAACTTTTAAATGAATTTATTTTTGATAATTTCACCTTTTGTTTAATTTTTACTGGAATCTTTTGATCAGTCACCAACCTTTGAATAAAATTACATATAGGCAAGTAATTTAAAAAAAAAGAATTATCAGATTTTTAAGACAGATCCCATTCTTCTTATTCAAAGTGTTCTTCAACTTTGCCACCCCATTACACATTGAATTTTATTTTAACTTTACATATGAACTTTCTACCGATCACATTCTTATTCATTCCTTCAAATATTGATCTAATAATAAGACATTTTCATATTGATTAGATGATCCCGATCCATTTTATCAAATCTACTGAATTCTAGCCGTATTCCTCCTCTTCTGCTGGCGGAGCTCCGATCAATTTCATTGCAACTAAAGCGACAATCACCCCCCCCCTATCCATCTGATCCTCACTCTTGATCTTTCTGATCTGAATATTCCGATCCCATATTTCCGCTTTTTGAGCTGATCAGAAATCCTATTAGGTCATAATAATCTATCTGATCAATCAACTTCAAATTGATTGAAATTGATTCTGTCCCCTATCAGATTGCTCTGATCTCTTCCTTTTGATCACAGTCCTTCTTCAGACCGGTGCTGGCGGATCCGTTAGAGGAGATGCGTCTGCAGGCCCCGCAACGCGTGCAGCCGCACATCGGCGATTTGCGCGACCTGCTCGGACGAGGTGAGCAGCCGGTGCCGAAGAATGTGGACTCGCCGGAGCCTCAGCGAGCGGAGCACATGTTCGTCCGGCCCGGGTTCGACAACATCCCGGCCTATTGAGGAAATTTGGATCCCTATGGAACAAAATTTTTAAAATTTATGCTAATGAGAAACAATTTATGCTTGAGAAATGCAAACTTAACAATCCCTTGTAGAGAAGATAAACAAATGAAGGATTATGATTTTGAACTAAATGAGAATGCCGGATCATTTGGATTTACAGGAATTCTTTATTGGAGGTTTTCCGGAAAAATAATTTACCTATTTATAAATATTTAAGTTTGTAGTAATGTTAAATAAAGAAATATTTTTTTCTATAGTAAATAATGCAAGAATAACGTGCTAATAATACAAAATCAATTTTATATCTTCCAAATGGATTATTTGAAAAATTTTTAATTGGAAATTAATTTTTGGGTGGATAAACTAATTTACATATGAATAAAAAATGTTTTGTATGTTGGAATTTTGAGCAAAAAATGGAAAATAACGGATTAGTAGGAGAAAGGAAAACATTATGAATTATTGCTGAAAAAAATATTTTTTAAATCATGTCAATGCAAATGCAAGCCCGGCATGGAGAAATACCAACACAGCTGAGTCGAACTAAAAAAAACAACGAAAAAATCAATTTTACATTTTTGAGGCATTTATATTTAATTCGCAAAAAATCCATTAAAAATAGAATTAATGGAAAAATTTCTGGATTTTTGCCTTTTAAAAGCGGTCTAAAACGAAAAAGAATTTTTTTTTGTTTTTTTCAAATTTGGTGTATTAAATTTGTGTAATAAAAAAGCATTGCAAAAAATAATTTTTTTGATGTGACAGTGACATGGACTCGTGAAATGTTGCTTTTTTGCGCCCAATTAATGTAAAAATTCTGGCCCAATTTATCATGTCTCTTTTTTCTGAATTTAATATTAGTAATCGAAAAAATAATTAAGAAATATGTAATTTTTATAGAAATAAAATAATTTTTTTTTCTGTCTTTTTGTGGATTTTATGCCCTCAACAAGAAAATCATTTTTTTATTTTTCGTACCGCAACCATTGTCCATTTACGGGTCCATTCAATGTCGGCATAATCAAAATTGTAGTGAATTTCGATAACGCATGAAATGCCAGCCAACAAAGAGCAAAACACCGCTGATGGCATTTCCTAAAAATATTAAAAATTATTAATAAAAATGGGTCCAAAAGAAAAATTCATCATATACTCTACAAGTTTAAAGGAAAAATGCAATATTCTTTAGAAAAATTCTTTTTAATATCGTTATATCATTTTTGAAATTAATCTATTTTGCTATCAAATAAATTAAAATATTCACTGCATAGCTATATTTTAAATTATTTTTGGCGGAAATTTCAAAAATTATTATTTTTTACCAAAAAATTATAATCCTTCAAGCAGGAATTGTCGACCCGTTGATAGTTCGCCCACCACCAAGCCATAGAGCATATTATGATGGCACAGGCGGAGATCCCTGTCACAATCTAAAAAAAATTAATCAATCAATGAATCGATTTATCAAATAATTAAAAAAATATATTTTTGAAAAAAAAAATTTGTTTTTTTAAAATTTTATATAAATAGCCTGTCATTTATTCAGGATCTAGTACATATAAGCCATCATGGTATATCCGATTAAAATTTCTATTTCCATATTGTACTTAAAACTATTAATTTCTGTTGGCTTTCAACCACAATAGGTATATATTTACCGTAAAAACACTTTTTGTGCCCTCCCCCTTTTAGGAGCCACCCCTCCAATAGACCCCCTCTCTGCTGGAGAGGGGTTGAAAAAATAGACCCCGGGGCACAAAGTACTTGCGTAAATTGATTTTGGCGCTCCAACGAAGTACAACCATGGACAAACACAAATTGACAATGGATTGCCGATAAGTAGATCAGCAACATGGACAACAGCTAAAAATTCAAAATTTTAATTATTTATGGATTTTTGATCAGATAAATTAGCTCTTTAATTCTGACAAAATCAATAGTTTAAAAGTCACATCTAAAAAAACCCAAGCTAAATGACCAAAAGTGCGTCTTCCGATTTTCATTGGGATGAGTGGTAAGTCTTGATCACTTTTTAACAATTTTTTTAGAGCTTGCATACCATTTCGACTATAAAAACCGTAAATTAAAAAATAAAAATTAACTCTAAAAACTTCATCTTTAATTTGTTGTCAATATTTTAAATGCCAAACCATGGAGGTTGCATACAGCGCAAGTAGGACCCAGCGACGCACATTGGTCATGAAAACGATGCGTCGGTAGGCGGCGTCCCAGCCGAGCAGGTAGGCGTAGCCACCGCCGCAGTGCCCACTGCCCAGCCAGCGACACAACTCCGCGAACAAAATTTGCAGGGCCAGCAGATCAGATCAGTGCCCAATCAATCAATTGATGGATCGGGGATCAGTCGTTGGGATTACTGTGAAGAGCCGAGTTATTACTGTAAATGTGCAAATTGGTGCTCGTCGTTTCAGTCAAAAGTGCCAAATGGAAAAGTAGTCCCTAAAAACTTTTTTATTAGAGAAGTTAGACAAAAAGTATAAATAGCAAAGTTGTTCAGAATTTTATACTGATTCTGTTGATATTAAAAATTATTTCGAATTTTTAAAAATTATTTCAAATTTTTGATATCAACAGAAAATGTCGAAATTTTAGAAAAAACCTTAATTTCCAATAAATATGAAAAATTTCGACATTTTGACCGAAAATTCGAGATAAATTTTATACTACATATTAGAATCAGCATAAAATTTTGAACAACTTTGCTATTTATACTTTTTGTTTAACTTCTCTAATAAAAAAGTTTTTTAGGGATTAGGGACTATTTTTCCATTTTGGCACTTTTGGCCGAAACGACTCAGCACAGTGCAAATTAGGGTTCCGACGGGGACACTTCGAGATTATCTGTCTCCATAAACTTCTCTACTGCCCATCCCATCGGCCTTTTCCCCGCGGGTACACAGGGACAAGAATGCACCCCTAAGAATGGAAATTTTTTTGAAAAATTCTGCAATTTCTGTTATAATATGTAGAGTTATCAATTTTCAAGATTGCAAATACAAATTGAACAATTATTCAGATGATGTAAATTTGATATTTTAAAAAGAACAAAAAACTATTGTGAGTTTCTGAAGTGATTATTGGGTTGATGTCAATAATAACTTAATGGCTTTTACATTTTAATACGAGATTTTGTGGGTTAAATATCCGGAAATGTACAGCGGATTAGCGGCGCAAAGGATTTTCTTTAGAGCTCTGCGGGGTTGGCTGATGGATTTGACTCTAATGGAAATTTCTTGACGTCTATAAAATACATAATAAAAATGTATAAATTTGCAATGTTTCAAAGTTTATAATCTACCATATGATTATGTTAATTAGCTGGATTTTTCGGTGCATAACCAAATAACTACCAATCTATATAGCCGCTAAGCAGTTTAGTAAGAAAAATGGGAATTGAATTTTCTAGCTAACATGGACTCTTTATTTAGGAAGAAATATAGATGGAAAACAATTATTATTATTATTATTTATATACATATTATTATTGTTCGTATACTTTTTTTGTTAAATATGAATTTTTGAAAAGGTTTATGTTTTGCTTTTTATATTCCACAAATAATAAAATGTAAATTTGGTTAAATTAATTTTTTTGTTTGGTTTTGAAAAAAAATATTCCGAAAAATAAGAAAGATTTTGGCATTTTTTTGGTGCCAAAAAGCGAAGAAAACTGGCACTTTTCACATCAATAATTTAGGCCCATGGCGTGTCAGTTGTCCAGGGTAATGGGTGAATGGAAGAGGATCCTGCTGGCTTTTTGGCATTTGAAGATGGAGAAAATTATGGCCAGAAATATGTGTGATCTTGTCAAGAATTGTAATTTTTTTGTCAGAAAATCTTATAACCCAAGAAAATCGTAAATCAGCCATTGTAAAAAGGATTTTGTATTTTTTTTTCAAAAATGTAATCTGAAAAATTAGGTAAAATGTCATATTTGGCATTTGGCAAAAAAAGAAATTTATTATAAACTCGGTAAGATGATCTTGAACTTTAAGAAAGAAATTTGTATAAGTGCTTAGGTAATGATCCAATAGGAATTCATGAGGTTTATAAGAAAAATTTGCACGAAAAAAGGCGTGGAAACTAATTTCAAACATGGGTAGATTATAAGGACATTTCAATTAGTTAATGGATAATCTTACTAATGAGGGGCATACCAAAAGGTAAATGGAAATTTCAGAAATATAAAAAATTAAATAATGTAAAAAGAAACAAAAATTTAAAAATGAAATCTTCACTTTTCAGTAACTAAAACTGCTAGAAAAATTCTAAAATTGTTTAAATATAAAATAAAAAATTTCCATCTTACATATAAAAAATGTAAAAGATTTTTATTTCGTTTTTATTACTTTGAAATGTTATTTTACGTCACAAATTGTCCATTTTTGCAAAATTTCCTCGGGTCGATAAGTGCATATTAATGGGCATCATGGCCCAATGGGGCAATAATACGTCGTCGACATTATTATTGTTATTATTGGCACAAAAGGGCTAATAGTGCCATCGGGTGGAAATTTTGAAGAAAATATTTTGTTAGAACTTCAGTAAATTAGCTTGGGACAAAAAATTAAAGGTTTAAAAATGTGAAAAAAATATGAATATCCTTTAAAAAATTAAAAAATATATTCTAGATTCAATAATGGATTTTGATCTATAAAATATTTAAAAGGATTTAATTTTACAGCCCAAGGTTTTTCAACCGGTGTCCATAAATCCAAAGGATATGGAGCGAATGATTTTCTCTTCTATCTTATATTGTCTTTTCGCGGCGAGGAAAAAAGGAAAAGTGAGAGACAACATTAACAGACACTGTAAATTCGGTCAGAGAAGGATTGACATCAAGATCCTATTGACACCGATAAAAATTCCTTGATCTGTACTAACTAAATTTGTGATGTTAAAATTTTTATTTTGTTCATTTTTGTGTTCTTGATTGAAGACAAAATTATCAGAAAAATCGTGAAATATCAAAGATATCTAATCCAAAATTTTGGACTTGGTATCCATTGGAGACGTCCAATGTGTTTGAGATTCTTCTTCCTCCTCCCAAATGCATTAGCCACTTATCATAATGATGTTTAGGGCGGCGTGACGTGTTTGACTCCATTTATGGCATGGCTAATGACTAATGTCATGATTTCTTGCCAAAAGCATGGTAAATTTTTGGTTCCGATTAATAAGATTGATATATATCTTGGTAAAATAGTGTTTTTAGCTTTTGATTCCATAATTTTCTATCAATAATACCGAAATATTTAGGCATAACAGAGGATTGGTGTAAATTTTTGTAAATTAATAAAAATTTAAATGAAGCACAGGTAACACATTTTATTCGAGATTATAAATTTGGTTTTTTAAATTTTATTGTTTTAAATGTATAATTTGATAATATATCATTCCGTAAAATGTTTGTTTAACGGCGAAACTAATAAATCATTTTTCATTTTTTATTAATTTCGTTAATTAATTTATTTAAAAATTAATTAATTTATTTATTTATTTAAAAATTAATTTATTTAAATTTTTTTAATAATTTTCCAAAATCTCTTTTTTCAAAAATTAACAAAATTTCAATGAAATTAGTAAAAATTAAAAGACTAAAATATTCTGCATAAATTCTGGGTATATTATTTTGCTTCTTATTAGCATTTTTTTACAATTCATAAAACACACTTAGGGTTTTGAAATTTTGGTGGGTAAAAAATAAAAGAGTCAGAATTTCAAAGAATTGATTTTAATAGAGACCGGATCAAAAGATTTTTCTAGATTTTTCGTGGATTTGGATTCGAGATTCTCGAAAAATATCGAATCAAGATCGATCTCGAAAGTTTGGGCTTTATTCGAGGATATCGAATCGAGACCGATCGCGAAAAAGCTTCAAGATCTTGAAGCTTGAAATTTCAAAAAATTCTAAAAATCTCGCAAAATCTTTTCATTTCATTTATTTACAACCAAAGGACCCAAAGACCACTTATATGAAAATAACAAAGTGAGAAAAACAAATAAAGTTAACATATGGTTAGGGGCTGTCAAGGTAAATTGAAAAATTAAGTGAAAATATCAAATGAAGGAAAAAGATGCGATAAAAAGAATGGAACATGATTTTCACAGCTTAGAATTTTGAGAGAGAAGTCATTTGAGAAAGGCAATTCATCATTTGAGTAAAGCATTTTAGACCAGAAAAGGAGGACTTAGCATGAGAAGGAATATCTGTGCGAAGAAAGACAGAGTTTGCATGCACAATATAATCTAGTTTCAATCTTGGATTAACCTTGATCGTTCCTTGCGTTGTTCGGCTCTCATTTCTCCACAAATGCGCACTCCTTTGTCGGGCCCTTCTCGCACTTTTGGACGGTTCCGCAGCAAATATTGGCAGCATGACACGGATTGGCCGGCTCCGGTTTTGTTGTCGCTTTCCCACAAGGTTGACCATGGTTTGCAGCAGTGTTTTCCTGACCGACCATTTTCCGGTCATTAAATGACCACTGACCTGACCGGGAGTCCGGTCAGGTCATTTAAAAAGTGACCTGACCGACCTTCCGGTCACGGTCATGTGACCCGGTCACGTGACCGGTCATCTGACCTTCAGTTATATAAAATCGATTAAAATTTTTTCAATATTTCTTTAACAGTTCATCAAAAAATTGGAAAAATTCTTTAACAATTCATCAAAAAATTGGAAAATTGAATAAAATGGTATATTTAGTGTATAAATGCTTGTGTTTTCGTTCAAGATGTCGTCGTAAAACAGTCGTTGTCGAGGATATTTCCAGGGAGCATCCTTTCGTCATACATTTAGCTTTTCCATTGTCTTTCAATTCGAAAAATTCATGGACAGGATCCTTAAAATTATAATGAAATAGTTGATACTATTTAATCACCACAATAAAAATAATTTAGATCAAAATAATTATGAAAAAGGGCTTTTTTCTTTTGAGTACATCAAATACGAATGTTTTTCTCTGTTGCTGCATGCATCTCCACTTTTTTTGCATCTCTAACAGAAAATTCAGGCATTTCGTGTCAGAAGAAAAAATTTTTGAACGGTCGAAAACAATGGATATTTTTCTTTGTTTTGCCGATTTCCGGTCAGTGACCAGGCCACCCGGTCACAAAATGACCACTGACCTGACCGGGAGCCCGGTCAGGTCAGGTCAGTGGTCAGGTCAGTGGTCACATGACCGGTCACTGACCGAAACCCGGTCAGGAAAACACTGGTTTGCAGACACGCATCCTGAAGCAAATACAATGGGAACCCATTGACCCCTTTGTATTTTGTGTTTCCCCCCAATTTTGGCGATATGTTATCCAAAAGATGTTTTATCCCATCAGTTCACTTTGCATTTTCACTTTTCACTTTTCAATTAGTCGTTTTCGACGCGTGAGAATAAAATAATTATTATTCTCCTTTTTCCTACCTTGGTGGTTTGGAAGGCGAAAGCCTAAATATTATCTTTGAATTTATTCCTTTGATTTATTTTTCTCCGTAATCCCAATCCCCTTTCCGTGAATTTCTGGGATTTCCCGTTGACTATCGTCGTCGTCCCGTTGAGCCTGACGTTCAGTGAGCAGCTTCCCGGCCAGTGTGAGCAAGTCCACAACTTGATTTTTGACGGGTTCGGGTGTGGCAGATTGAAGGAGAGCGGTAAGGAGTGCCAAATGGGGCGAAACTAAAAAATTGCCAAATGCAAAGCTTTGTGCCTAAAAGTTTTTGTTTAAGACTTTCAAAATCGAAAGTTTTAAAGCCATTGTGCAGAATTTTATGCTCTATCTTTTTGATAATTTAAATAGTTCGAATTTTCTCGAAATACCGAAAAATAGTGCCTTTTATAGGTGGTGTTAAGGTCAAGTTAAGATCATACAAATCAATGAAGCGGACCTGCACATCTACCTACTCACCACCGATCATTCAACATGTTCGACCTCATTAATTTTTATCCAAATTCTGAAAAGGTACCGATAATTGAGGGACAGTAAACTCCAAAATTCAAAGTTATTAATACTTATGCTCATCTATCCCAATAATAATTTGCTCGAAGAACCATTACCTAGCAAATGTATGAAATGGAAATGCTGAATTATTTATTGTGCTTTTGGCACCCTATGTACATACCTATGTAGTTAATCGACAATTGTCCCTGAATAAATGCATCGCTTCGATAACAAATAAATTTTATGATAGAATTCATCATTTTTGTTGATGTTTGATTTCTGGTAAATGTCCAAAAAAGGAATTCAAATTTAATTTATAACCATTGAATAAATAGGTACATACATAATATCTTCTAAATATTAACAAAAATAAAATTTTTTGAAAAAATAAAAATTACCTAAACATGATTTTTATTCTATACTTTTTCTTCAAGAAAAGTAGTAAAAATATTTTACATTTTAACAAAAAAGTTGCATTTTTATTGCACTTTTTAGTCAATATTTTAGCATTTTTTGCTATTTTTAGTCCATATTTTGGGGCTTATAATTCATATTTTATGGCCATATTTAGTGATTTTTAGCCCATATAAATCTTTGGTCCCTAAGAATCACAAAAAGAACAAAAAAGAACATCGCTGTTTGGCCAATTTACTAAAAATGACAAGTATTATCCGGTAGTTTTTTCTTCCTTATTATGGATTCTCTGAAATCCCACTTTTATCCGTTTAATGCTTTATTTTTCACTTTTATTTATTTATTGTTGTTATTGTTAAAAGGATTTTTTATTGGCAAATTTTTGTATGAATTGGTTATTGAAAATTATAAATTAAATAGTATTCATTATTTTTATTGATCACAGCCTCTTTTTACCATTTTTGCATTTTAGTAAGCTTTTTCCATAAGAACAAAAAAAATTCTTTTTAATTAATTTATTATTAAAAATATTTTACTTTCTCTTTAAATGATTTAATATGCATTGTCCGATTTAGCCACAAGAATGCACTTTCTCCGTTTTGTTGCCATTTGGTGCCACAATATTCACCATTTTTCCGCACCGGAAGGGCTGTTTTTTGGCGCTTTGTCACGCGATAATATTCCGGCCAAATTTGCATTGTTACCATCCAAAATTCCCTGGGGATTATTTTTGTCCCCCGCACCAGAGATCCATGGCCTTTTTGGGGCCAATTATGCTAATTTAAATTATAAAATTAATTTTTTGGCTTTCCCTATTCCATCATCACACCCATTTTGGCATTCCCCCGAGTGTGAATGTTGCACTAATTAACGCCATTAGGCGGTAAATTTAGTCAGCCATTTAGTAAAAGTTTTTTTTACATTTTGACTTTCGTTTTTCGTATATTTTACAGGTTGACTAATGGAGGCAATCTTCATATTAATCCCGATTTTCTCTTTTAATCTGGATTGATAAAAAAAATCATAAAAATTACATAAATAAATAATATACAAGATATATGACCAAATCTAACCTGTCAGTTCAAATTCGATCTCAACATCCAGTAATAAGAGAAAAAATTTAATAATTTTCTCCACTTGATGATTAAAAACAAGCAATTCTATTTTAGGTTTGTTGACTAATTAAGCTATCCGCTAAACTTCATTTAATTAAAGCATATTTAAGAAACCATTTTCGTCGTCGGATTAGTCCGACCGGAAGCCAAGAATAATCTTAAGTGAAACACACATCTGTTTATAAAGACGCCAAAATTGGAAAATTGGATCAGACACCCTAAAAACAAAAATTTATAAATAATTTCTACCGAATAGTGAGGGAATTTATCATATACTTGAATTTTGACAACTTCAATTTTTAAAGTTCTCCTAAAAGATCGAAATTGCCTATTTAATGTGAGCAACGAATTTGTGAAACTTGGAATTTTGTTTAATTTTCTTTTTTTTTGAACCGAAAGCGATTTTATCTTTTTTTTTAAATTATCAATTATACTTAAAAACAGAAAGAAATGAACTAAACAACCAGAAAAAATTTAAATTATGTATATTCTTCAAATTCTTGCTTTTAGCATAAATGGATACTTTGTGGCACCATCAAAATACGAATAGCATTAACGCTGACGCAGAAACAATGCATAATGATGCGTCAGGTTTCGACGACAACAATTTCACCACGGTCGTCGTCGAAGTTGATGACACATGCGTCAACATGAACCGCTTGCTGTGGCTGTTGCATGCGGAGCCCACCGCGCGTCCTGCGGTTGCGGCAATGTTCAGTCTGCTGTACGCTATCACAATTGCTTTGGGCGTCGGCGGCAACTCATGCGTATTGCTCGCGGTCGTGCGTACGCGTTCACTGCAGACAGTAAAATTCATCTTATTAGTAGGAAAAATAGAAATTTTTGATTGAAAGGCACTTGTAAAAGGGCTATCCGAATTTGGGGATCAAGTGCTATAACTTGGTTCAAACAGAATTTGGAGAAATCATCAATTTGATATCAAAAAATAGATCAGAAAATTAGCTGCAAAATGATCCCATGCCCGTTTTTCATTGGTCCACTTCGAAAAAAATTTATGGCCAAAATATCGCTATTTTTCAAATTTTGGCCAAATTGACGATATTTTGGCCATAACTTTTTTTTGCAGTGGGCCAATTAAAACTGGCTTAGGCTCATTTTATAGCTAATTTTTTGCTCTATTTTTTTAATAGCAAATTGATTTCCCCAAATTCTGTTTGAACCGAGTTATAGCATTTCGTCCCCAAATGTCGTGTTACGACTTGTAATTGGGCTTTATAGACATTATGTTCGTCTACAGGTCTCCAATGTTTTCATCTGCGCTCTGAGCTGCTCCGACATCATTGTTTGCTGCGTTTCCGCGACGTTCACTCCCTTTACAGCTTTACACAAGGAATGGTTGTTCGGGCCCACATTGTGTTCTCTGGTCCCGTTCACTGCGGTAAGTATATGACAGGGTGACCTTCTCCAAACACCAAAAACATGGCGCCGGCCGCAAAAAACATGGCAAAAACATGGCAAAATTTTTCAAAATCATGGCAAAAACATGGCATCTTTTTAAAAATGGTTTAAAAATTGTGAATAATTCATCAAATAATTTATACAGCATATTTCTCTGCGGTAGATACCAGTGGCCTAGCCAGAAAAAAAAATTCAGGGAGAGGAATGGGGAGAGGGGATCCCCGGAATTTTTTTTGAAGTTTATCAAATTTTCTTAAGGAAATTGATTTTGCTTTTGAAGAAATTTTTTTTTAATTTTTCAAAAAAAATTAACATTTTTTTAAAAAAAATTTAAACGCATTTCGAGGCAATTTTTTCTAAGAAATTTTAGCACGGAAGGGTGCCGGCGGCCCCGATAGGGGCCGCCGGAGAAAAATTTTACAATTTGAACCTTTCTCCGTTAAGAAAATTTAACATTTTTCGCTTAGAAAATTTTTCAGAATTTCATGGTATTAAGTGGTGTCGGCGGCCCCGATAGGGGCTACCGGAGAAAATTTTGAGGATTTAATCTTTTATCCTTAAGAAAATTGAACATTTTTTGGTAAAAAACCAATAATTTTTGGAAAAAGTTAAAATCATGGCTTTTCATGGCATTTGAAGAAATCATGGCAAAAACATGGCGAGGACCCCTTTTTCATGGCAAATGCCATGTTTTCAGGGTAAAAAAGTCACCCTGGTATATGAGTAAACCCTTCCAGTTTGTTATCAAATAAATTCGTTTTTCTATATTTCTTTTTTTCCATTTTCTTATTCTTCGATCCACTCATCTCACCACTCATCCAATTGTTCTTTTTTCATTTAAATTCCGATTTACTGATTTTTCGGGAAATTCATTTTGTCCCTTTCTTTTAATTCCTGTTGGACTTTTATATTGGTTTCTGGCTTTTCTGAAATCATTTTTTTGCATAAAATTGAGCCTGACTTTTATATTTTGTGCTATTTCTGATTTTCTTTGTTCCAGGGCACTTCGTTGTGCTTTTCAACCTTCACCCTGGCAGCCATTTCCCTGGACCGGTTCCTGTTAGTGCGTTTTCCGCTCAACAATCAACTTCGGCACCAGCATGCTTATTGTATAATTTTGGTCAGTTTTTCCTCAGAAAAAAATTATTCTTATACTGTAATTAAGCGATAAAGCATCGCTATATTTTGGAATTATTCAATAAATAAACCGTTTTTAAATCTCCATAAAGAATGTAATAAAATACTCTTGAGAATTTTAAGACAATAACTTTAAAATTATATTACTCCACCATGTTTAATTATATTTGGATGATTCTGAAATTTTAATAATAGAGTTTATGGACTAATTTTTACATATCGAAGGAAAATTCCGAGTTGATTTTTTTATTCTTAGCTTAATCCATTGGATAGTTCTTGAGTAAAGGTTCTTGATAGAATTAATAAAGAATTTTTATTTTCTGGTGATTTCAGGAAAAAATTCAAATTTTCCAGCTGATTGTCATGGCTTCCATGGCGCTGAGTTTGCCCATGTTGTTCGCCCAAAATTTGCACAAACTGAATGGGTTTTGTGGAGAGTTTTGCTTTGAGGACTGGGGACGCAATGAATTGTACCGTGAGGTGTACGGTACGCTGCTGTTGGTAAATTATTTACATTTCCTTATTCTTTCAACGTTAACAAAATTCTGTGGGGGAACTTTCAGTCCCGCCGTTTCAGTCCCAGCGCTAGAAAAATGATAATGACATTAGCTCAAAGACAACTAAGAAAACTTGTTTGGTGTCATTAGATAGGTCTAAATGTTTGCTATAATTTTGTAAAAGGGTCATCCGGATTGGCCAAATTAGAAAAAAGTTATGGCCAAATCTTTGGCCACAATCACGATTTTAATGCTTAATTTGGCCATTACTATTTTCTCACTTGGCCAATCCGGTGGACCCTTTTACAAACTTATAGCAGACATTTAGTTGACATCTGTTGACACCTAACTCGATTCTCTAAGTTGCATTCGAGTTGAGTTGCAATCATTTTTCTAGCGTTGGCACTGAAAAAACATTAAAAAATAATAAAATTTCTTTTTAAAAGATCATCCAATTCTTCGTGCCTTTGTCCATCATCACACTTTGTTACACCGGCATTTCTGTGCGGCTTAATAAGGTTTAAAATAGAAAAAATAAATTAAGTCAATTTCGGAAATTGATGAATAGTGATAATGACATAATTTTGTAAATAACTGGATATTTTTGAATTATTTTTAAATATATATGCACCGGGAAGAGGTGAGAGAATGTTAAATTTAGAACCAGATTTTGCGGCGCGAAAAAATGGGAAACTCGTGGCAAATTCACCACCAGCGAATTGCGAACCGACGTCGCTATCGCACAAATCGCATGTTTTTGCTGATGGTTTTCGCATTCATTTTGAGGTAAAAATTTATCGAAACAATGATTTTTAGACATTGATAAAATAAAGGTCAAAAAATTATTAGTTGAGCGAGAAAGTTTTTTTAGAAATTGTATTATTCCATTTTTCGATGTTAATGATTGCTTTCCTTTTAAGTTGGATTTCTTCCGTGTTATACAATATTCTGCGCGATTTTCGACTTCTGCCCAAATTCATTGCGGAACAGGAATTTCTCTATGGTGTGATCACCCATGCGATTGCTATGACATCAACGGTTTGTATTTACATTATTCTATTTTCATTTCTATGGCTTTATTTGGGTAAAACATAACCATCAATTTTTTGCTATGCCTTAATCCTCCTTTTATAGCTCATAATCATAATTTACATGCATATTATTTTCTTGTCGCCACCTTCTTATACTATCTTTTTTGTGTATATTTTTGGTCATGTTATAAATAAAATATATCTCTTTAGCCTGTATATTATGCATTCTATTCGAATATTTTAATAATGATTTCTATTTGTTGCCAAGTAAACTATGTTTATTATGACATGCATACGTATGTATGATGGATGGAGCTTTTTGGGCGTTTATTCTATATACTTAGGGTGTGTAATAAGTTCTGTCGCCTTCTTATACATTTCATAAATTTAAAAAATCAAAGTAAACACAAACAATCCACGATACATCCACCATTATTATCGATGGTCAATTGCCTTTTTTTGTGCAAAAGATCTCCCCCCCCCTTGGTTAATATTCAGGGGAGTTTGAAGGCAAAAAAAACAAACTGAGGATTTTTGATATGGTCAGTCATACTGGACTAAGTTTTTCTCGACAATGGAACGGGCTATAGGACCAATTCCAATGGTAATCTGATAGAGCATAAATTAATGTATATTTTAGTTAAAAAAAAGTTTGTCTTAATTATCATTTAGTTTTTTACCGAGGGCCTGTCTGAAACATCGATTTTGACCTACAGCCCAAAAAATGACATTCAGGAAAGTGACCAAAAAAAGACAGGAAATTTGAATTTTTAAGATATGTGATATAATATAGCGCCATACTAAAGATTAATAATGGTTTAGACATTTGAACACCTCACAGCTAAAATTCAGTTTTTACTTTTTACCCCTCAAAATGCCCTGAATTTAATAGATTTTGACGACCTCTTATTAGCCTTGATTGAATTTTTAGAAAATTTTTTTTTTGGTCTATTTACTTAATAAATCATAACTTTTTTAACTATAGTTAAAAATGGTTTTCTGTGCAAAAATGAAAGAGGACTATTATTCTACAAAATAAAAAAAAAAGATCACGAAACAGAATAACGAAGTTTTGAAATTTTTTAAAAAATGTCTCATAAGAAGGCGACAGAACTTATTATACACCTTAAGTAATTTATCATATATTCTTATTTAACATAGCTTCATGAAATTATTACTATTTCATAGGTATGGAATCCGCTCCTATACGCACTACTGAACCTGCAATTTCGCGATGCATTTGTGCGTCTTTTGCCGTTGCGTCGCAACCAGCAGATTGGCCAACAACAATTGCAACAACAAATGGCCACCATAATACGCAATCCGCGACGGCTGCGTTTTTTGTCCACGCCACAACGCATGGAATACCCACCGATGATACGCAGCTCAATTCTGGTCGTCCAAATTGCGCGACATCGCGAGACTTTCTAGAGCAATGTTCTTATTAGCAGGCTTGGTTCGAAGCAAGTCGGCACAACCATAATTTTATAGGGATCAGCAGAATACTTATTGATGTTTATCAGTAAAATGTATGTACAATTATGTGATATGAATTTATTGCTAATAATAAAAATTGGAAAATTTTTATTAACAAAAGAAATAATCTGCAAAAACTCTTTAAAGACGAGAAATAATTTTATCATGCAAGTATTTGTACAGCATTCTTCGGCCTTCATCACCCTAATCAAAATCATGGTTTGCGGGTAATGAACTATATATAATCAGCGCATAAAATCAGAGAATTCCAGATTTTATTTTAGCTCTTCGATTTTTTGATGTGAATGAATGTTGCGTTAAAGCATATTATTTATATTATGATTTATTTTTCTCTGCCCATTCGCTTTTTCTATGGCAGGTTAAATAAGTCATAAAATTGATGGCTCAAAGCGTTTCTCTTCCAATTTTTATTCTAAACCCGGTTTTTCTAGGTGAATTTTGTAATGCTTTTTGTGTCAACTTCCAGACGCACCTTCTTCCTATAATCGGTGCTATGTCGTTTTGTAAAAAATATCAAAACCCAATATGTTCCCCAAAAACTTTTTTGTTAAGATTTGTTAGACCAAACTTCCAGCGACAAAGTTATGCAGAATTTTATGCTCTATCTTTTGGTCTTTTAGTTTTTTCGAACAAAAAGTTCGAATTTTTCGTGTAATACCCTATTTTTCGATATTTTTGAAAATTTTCGAAATTTTTGTTCGAATTTCGAAAAACTAAAAACACCAAAAAATAGAGCATAAAATTCTGCATAACTTTGTCGCTGGATGTTTTGGTCTAACAAGTATAATAAAATAGTTTTTGGGGAACATATTGGTTTTTGATATTTTTTACAAAACGACCCGGCACCCTATAATGGGCTATGGCGTTTAAAAAAAGTATCATAATGGGCGTTTTAAAAAAATGGATCAAAACTCAATATGTCCTCTAAAAACTTTTTTGTTAGACTTGTTAGACCAAAAGTATAAAAGGCAAAGTTGTGCAGAATTTAATGATCTATCTACTGGTATAAAATTTTTTCGAATTTCGAACAAAAATATCGAAAAAAGTCGAAAAAACCGTATTTTACGATATTTTTTAATTTTTTCGATTTTTTTGTTCGAAATTCGAAAATAAATTTATACCAGCAGATAGAGCATAAAATTCTGCACAACTTTGCCTTTTATACTTTTGGTCTAACAAGTCAAAAAAGTTTTTAGAGGACATATTGAGTTTTGATCCTTTTTTTAAAACGCCCATTATGATACTTTTTTTAAAACGACCCAGCACCCTATAATCAATCAGTCCGACGAGTCGCTAATAGATAGTTGTGTATGTAAAAATTCTGTTGCCTTTCCCCTTTATCATTTTACTATTGTTTTTCTTGTTTAATTGACCATAGCTCGAGTTGTTGATGTTTTAAATGCCGATTTTTCCATTTTTCCTGAAAAAATTTCTATCATTTTTGCTGGCTTGCCATCAGTTCAACCTAAAAGAAAAATGGCATTCCGAAAATTTTTAATTATTTTTCCTTGGTTTGGCAAAAAATTATAATTATTTTTCCTTGGCTTGGCCAATCTTTTCTCCAAATTTCATTACGATTCCGACTCACATCAACAGATGAGCAAACAGTGAAATGAATGTCTCCGGAAAAGACAAAATTTGGGTACATTTTTGATTTGCAAAATTGGGTCTGATAATCAGCCAACTGTGCAAACCATTTCTTTGCTTCTCTCTATCCTTTTTGTTTTGCGATATATTCTCTTGTAAATGATCAATTTTTACCTATGATAAGCCCGATAGATCAAGGAATTTTCCATTACACAACAAAAATATCATTGCTATATTGTGCTGTAAATATATTAAAGGTGTAAATATATATTGTATATTATACGATTTGTAAGGATGGTTGAAAGAAAGTTGAGCAAATTTGAAGAGAAAAAATTGTGTTAAATAAGCAATAATGCAATTTATTAGTCCCCGGAAAATTTTTCGCTTGTTTTTAATTTTTCGCTTCACCCCAGTGTTTACTGCACATGCTTATTCAAATTCTGATGTCATATTTATCATTGGACTTACAACTCTGATTTCTAAAAATCTTTTTAAAATGAATTTTTTAAAAGAGAAAACTGAGCATGTTTCTTTTTATTAATCTAATTTTAAAAAACCTTTTAAAAATGTTTTAAATTTTTAAATGGCCCAAAGCTAATAAAAAATTAATTGTTGTAGCAAAATATTGCGTAAAATCCAATTTATGCAATAATTTATCGTTATACAAATTATTTTGATCTGATTCACTCAAGCAGGAATCGCCATTGAAAAATCAATTTCCGGATCCGCAGATATCGGGTGATTATGCAAGTTCCAAATCGCAAGTACGCTTGCAGGCGGACAGGGAATCGAAGCGGTTGTTGTTGCCACCACGGCCAGACCACCAAAATTCCTTAAATGGGCAAATTGAAAAATTCTGATCGGAATTCGGAATGAATGGACTTGGACTCGCCTTGCACTTTTTTCTCCGATTTGGAGTACCACCAGCGACGCAGGTGCCGGCGCCCATTGCCCACGGATTGGGCAAATTGCAACGCTAAAATTCAAAAAAAAATTTTTTTGATTTTAAATATTCAAATTTACTACTCTCTGTTTCCCGGGCTTAACACGGGCATCGATGCCAGCAGTCATGGCCGCAATCAAGACCACCAAACCAAGGACGATGCTCATCAGTTTGACCATTTTATTGGATCCAAATATGGTTTTTTTTGTTTAAATGGATTTTTGGGGAAAGTTTTTTGATGATTCCTAGACCTTTGGCTAGCCTCTTAATAGAACAACCAAAAATCCACGTTCCAATCTCTTTTTCCTTGTTCAATGTCGGCGGCGTGGTGTAGTGGTCTATCACACGGGACCGCTAAATCCCGGGACGTGGGTTCGAATCCCACCGCCGTGCAGACATATACTCATGCCGTGCGGGGCTTGTTATACCGCTCGCTCCAAGTAGCCATTAGCCGAGCGGTGATGCAGAGCAAATGGTGAAAAAGGGTTCCCGGCATCCTAACGGGCACTAACTACCATCCCTAACACCGGAACCAGCAGCAACTGCGCCCACTTGGGTCAGTGCTCTTCCCTCCCCCACTCACCACTGAGAAGTGGATGTAAAAAAAAATTAGTAAGCAATTTTTCACCCACTTTCTTACAAATAATGAGCAAAAATGGGAAATTAGTTGAAAATGGCTAGTGAGGAAATGCCAACATAACTATGATTAGATGCCAACATAACTAATCATAGTTATGTTGGCATTTCCTCACTAGCCATNTCCCGTGTGATAGACCACTACACCACGCCGCCGACATTGAACAAGGAAAAAGAGATTGGAACGTGGATTTTTGGTTGTTCTATTAAGAGGCTAGCCAAAGGTCTAGGAATCATCAAAAAACTTTCCCCAAAAATCCATTTAAACAAAAAAAACCATATTTGGATCCAATAAAATGGTCAAACTGATGAGCATCGTCCTTGGTTTGGTGGTCTTGATTGCGGCCATGACTGCTGGCATCGATGCCAGTGATAAGCCAGGGAAACAGCGCGTAAATTTGAAATTAAAGTGGAACAAAATGCCAATGTTTCCAATTTTAGCGTTGCAATTTGCCCAAAGTTGTGGGCAACGGACACTGGCATCTGCGTCGCTTGTGGTACGCCAAATCGGAGGGAAAGTGCAAGGCGAGTAGTCCATTCATTTCAAATTTGAATTTAGCGCCAAAATTTGTCAATTTAAGCAATTTTGGTGGTCTGGCAGCGGTGGCAACGACAACCAATTCTTTTCTCTGTCCGCCTGCAAGCATGCTTGCGAGGTCAAAATCTCTGAATGGTGAGCTAGGGTCAATTTTTATATGCAAATGCATATTTTTTGCGGGCTCAGAACGACCTGAAAATCACGTAAAACACATTTTTAGCATGTTTTGAACGCTCTAGTATGGATTCCTAACTGCATATATTTTTGCATATTTTCGACTTTTTATGCATATTTGCATATTTCGCATATTTTGCGCATATTTGAACATATTTTGGGCATTTTTTGAGAAAAATATGCATTTTTTGAGAAGTTTTTGCATGTTTTGGGAAATTTTTTTGCATTTTTTGAAATTTTTCGTACATTTTTCAATTTTTTGGCAATTTTGAAAAATTTCAGAATGCTTAAACTTTTATAATTTTCAAATAAAAATGACCAAATTTCTTAAGAAACCACATTGTTTTTCAAAAAATCTCCAAAAAGGCATGAAAAAGAAAATACAAAAAAAGTACCAAAGTAAATTTTAACCTAAAAATGCCTTAAATATGCAAAAAACCATTTTAAATAGTAAAGAATTGCTTTTTAGGCGAAATTTTTGCATTTTTAGGTTATATTTTGCAAAAAATTTGCGCATATTTTGTGCATATTTTGTAAATTTTGAGCATATTTTGCGCATATTTTGGCATTTTTCCGTGCATATTTTATGCGCATATTTGAGAAAATTTTTGCGCATATAAAAATTGACCCTAATGATGACATATTGGAAATCCCAAAAACAATTTTTTGTTTCAGCGATGATTTCTGCTGTGGAAGTGGGGAAGCGAAAGTGAACACTGAACAGGGTGATCAAATCAAATAATGGTTATAAATATATGTAACGCCGTATGATCGCATAAATGGATTATTTCTACGAAATTCGTTTTTACAATTTTTCTCCATCAATAACCCCACTTCTAATACTTTTGAACAGTTTTTAAAGTTTAAATTTAATTTTAAAACATTATTTTGTTAAATATATTTTTTCGTAAAACTACCAAGGGCACAATGTGCCACTGTTATTCAGAATTTTAGGCCAAAATGTCGAAATTTTTAAGAAAAACCTTAATTTTCAATAAAACTGAAAAATTTCGATAATTTTTATACTTTCAGAATCAGCATAAAATTCTGAGCAACTTTGCTATTTATACTTTTTGTCTAACTTCTCTAACAAAAAAGTTTCCATTTTGGCACTTTTGGCCGAAACGCCCATTTTGGCATTTTTGGCTGAAACAACTCAGCATGATTTGTGCATACCTACCATAGAAATGCCAAAAGAAGCAAATAAAATGAAAATTGGAACTGATTAACCAGCTTTGAACCCGTGCTGAGTGTTTGGTCGAAAAGTGCAATATATTACAAAATGTCTAAAAACATGTCAAAAAATCGCTACAAGGTGTTAAAATCTAAAATTTGAATACCTATATAAAAAATGTAAAAAATTGAATATAAAAGTGTCATGTCCAAAGATTTAAATAAATTCTTTTTTTATATTTTCTGATGGACCTAATCTCATTTAATGAGATGGGCGAAATAGTGTGAAAAAGGGTGGAATCAGAGTAAAAATATTGTCTCACTGCATTATTTAGGGCATTTCGGAAAAATAATTTTAAAAAATCTAATAAATTTGCTGATTAAATTCTGATGAGAAACCAGGACAAATCCATAATGATTAGGGTCGCAACTTTTATGCAAATGCATTTTTTTACTGGCTCAGAACGGCCTGAAAATCACGTAAAACACGTTTTTAGCATTTTTTGAATGCTCTAGCATGGATTTCTAACTGCATATTTTTGCATATGTTCGATTTTTGCATATTTCACATATTTTGGTCATTTTTGGACAAATTTTGCACATATTTTAGAATTTTTAAGCATACCGTATTCTCTCTAATATAAGACACCTCTCTATTATAAGACACCTCTCTAATATAAGACACCCCTCTAATATAAGACATCCTCACACATTTTCCTCTCCATCATTATTATTTCTATTTGACTTAGTTACTGTTCTAATTTTTTGAACCTAAAGTGGCATTTTCCATGTTAAGCAAAAATAAACCTTCAAATGAGCCTTTCGAAAAACTGCTATTGACATCTAGATAATCGGCTATCAGACATTTAGGGATTTTTTTATATCTCGGCCCAACCCAGACTTAGAAAAACAACTTTGTTATCAAAAAAATATACAAAATAAACCAATGTCCAATCGAATTGACCCACTGCAAAAAAAGTTATGGCCAAAAAACACTTCGGTTGATCCTAAGGGAGGAGGGGACTTGGCAGGAGAGCCCGGCGGGGTAACTGGGGGAAAGGGCCCAGAGGTCGATCGGTGGGAAGCTGGGAAGGTACCTCGCAATAGGAGGAGGAGTGTGAGAAGTGGGATCAAATTTATCAGTTTTTAAATGGGTCTCAAAAAAAATTCCGGCGGTCCCACTATCGGTGATCCCTATCGGGATCGCCAGACCCTACCCTCTTGCGAAGAGATCTAGTTTGCAAAGAAAGCAACTTTTGGGATGAAATAGATTTGTTGAAAGATGATGAAAATGGATATTTGAGCGATGATTCTTTTGATTGTAATGCAGTTTTCCTAGAATTTACTTTTGAAATTAAAATTTTTGAAATAATTTTTAAAAATACACCCATTTAACTAAAAGATTTCTCTGGAATAGGTTCGAAAAATATAAGAAACCTCTCTATTATAAGACACCCCCTTGACATGGTTTGAAAAATACAAGACAGTTGTCTTATATTAGAGAGAATACGGTATGTTGGAAAAATTTTTGAATTTTTTGGAATTTTTGTTTTTTTAATTTTTTTGGAGTTTTTATAATATAATTTTCAAAGAAAATTGAGCATAATTTTCAAAAAAAAAAACCATTATTTTTTCAAAAAGGCTTCATAAAAGGCATGAAAAAAGTCAAAAGTGTAAAAAAGCCATGAAACTTTAATTTAAGCTTTAAATGCCTTAATTGCTTAAAATCGCTTTAAAAATAGTTTATTACGATTTTTGAATAAAAAAATTTCATTTTTAGGTCATATTTAGTCAAAATTTTGAGCATATTTTGCGCATATTTTGGCACTTTTTTGTGCATATTTTATGCGCATATTTGGGAAATTTTTCGCATAAAGTTGCGACCCTAATAATGATCCTTACAATATAGTTATCTATTCAACTGAAAAAAAGTTATGTCACATAAAAAATTTTCCGGAATTCCTGATATGTACGAGTGTTTATCTTGGTAATAACTTTTCCCAATGGACTAATTCTGTTAATGGACCTAATCTCATTTAATGGCCGTTTGATGCTCAATCTTTGGCATCAAGTTTGAACCGAGTTATAGCGTGACGGCCAAATGTCCCCGCGACGTTTTGGCCTGATCGCATTACTCTCTGTTCTCTTATTATTTCTTTCTTTCTCTGGTTTCATCCCTTTTCACACTATTTTGTCCATCTCTCTGCTTCTCTATTCCCATCATTTCAGCTTTTTACGCGATGTGAGCGTGCGCATCGCTCGCGGGCGCTTCTCCCCTCTCATGAGCTTCGCTTTGCTGTGATGCGATAAACAACACGAGACAACAATATTATTAGTTGGTTGACCCACGAGGAGATGGGGCTGCTGCTCCCATTCCATCCATCCATCATCGATCATTCCCGGAAAAATTTTCTTATAAAATAAATAAATATTACTAAAGCATTACAACAACTGCCGGAAAGGAGAAACACCCCTCACCTCGTGACACTTCCCTTTTTATGTGTTTTAAAGCGAAAAAGCTCCTTTTAGAAATAATTTTTCACATTTTCCGCTTAAGGAAGGCTGCAATTTTTTATTATTTTAACAAATTTTTCAAAGTAAAATAAATTATTTGCGCTTACATTTGTATTTTTGGTACTACATAATAGAGCCCCCCCCCCCAAATTAATGGCGCAAAANCCCCCCCCGAAAATTTTTTTAATTTTTTCCCTAACAAATCTTATTAGCAATTTAGATGTGATCTGGAGATTTTTACATGCGCAGAATTCGAATCTGATGTCAGATTTATTGCATGATTTTATCAAATCCATAATTTTCATTTTTTTCACTTGATTTTTTGGTGTAGAATTAGAAAGATAAAAAGATGATAAAATCGTGGATTTGATGAAATGATACAATAAATCTGACATCAGATTCAGTAAAAGTTCACTCCATAAAACCAACAGCAGATCACATCTAAATTATTAAGATTTGTTAGGGAAAAAATTTAAAAAATCCAGGGGAGTAAACTGCAAAAGTACCATATATTTAAATTTAAATATGTACCAAATATCAATTATAAGTAGAAAATATTATCATAATTAAATCTTATAACTCAATCTGCGCTTAAACTTCATCTTATCTCGCTGCATATTAAGGCATAATAAATTATTTTACGATCCAAAATGACTTTTGCCCTACCAAATGGGCTTCCATAGTGGGCCGATAAGAAAGAGATCAGAACAAAGTTCAATTTTTTAGTTTTTGTTAAACGCTGATGATTGAATTACATCTCGATAGATAGAACCATTTTCCCATTTTCGGAGAGCCATTTTTGAAGGGTGGGGGTCGATTTGACGCGATTAACTGCTCATAACTTTTTCAGAAACACTTTATGCACTGTCCTTGGAATGAATAAAATAGCCCTGAATGTCTGCTACAAATTTGCAAAAAAGACCATCGGAATTGGCCAAGTGGGAAAAAGTTGTGGCCAAATCTTTGGCCATAGATCGAAAGATCTATGACCAAAGATCTGGCCATAACTTTTTTCCACTTGGCCAATTCGGTTTTTCTTTTTTGCGCATTTGTAGCAGACATTCAGGGCTATCTATTCATAATAAGATGGTTTTCGAAGTAATTTCTGAAGAAAAGTTATGACCAGTTTAGTGCCGCTCGCGTCAAACTGTCCCTTTTTGAAGGGAAGGTTTTTTTCTTTCTTTGGAACCCTGGACCTTAATATAATTTCCGTTTTAGCGTGAAATTGTATCCTTATTTCAAAAAACATTTAATTACCTAAAATTGGTTTTACCTTTTACATGTTCAATGAAAATTGCTGAATAATCCAGCAAATAATCTTATCCTACATATTTGGATCGATCTTGAACGATTCCAAATTGGCATATTCAAGAAAATCCCATGATTTTAATTCTATTAACAATATATAATATTCTGATTTTATTATTTTATTTTTTCTTCTTCCAAACCTCGAATAAATAATAGGCCCCTCAACTTTATAAAAAACAAATTTGGATCCCAATTATTTGTTTGCATCGCAACAGTTGCATCTTGTCCCAAATACCCCTTATCAGCATAAAAGTGATTAATGGCCGCCCTTAATGTTTATTGTTTATGGCCCTCCGATCACTGCTCCATCCCCATTCCCGATCACTCTCACGTTATGTCGGTGTAAGAAGCAACTGTTATATGACTTTAAATTGGAATGACTCATAAGAAACCTATCAAATTTGTCGTGACACCTTTCTTTATAAACGACTTTATTCTTAAATAGTTGTGGGAAAAGTTCCTTAACCAAAAATTTTTTTGTACTGTTACAGCTTTATTATATTGGTCAATTATTTTTTCGAATTTTTAAGGATTTTTCTTAATAAATAATTACAAAAATGAAAATTGGAGATTAACACTTGTCACTATGCAAATTTTATTTTTAGACGAATTTTGGCACATCCACTCCTTCTTCCTCGGTTTATTATGCACATAGGTATATGTATCTTGCCAAAAATAAAAAAAAAATAGAAAAATTCCCGAAATAAACCTTCTTTCTTTTACGTATATAATATGCCGTTTGTTTTTCCTCCAGAGCTCAAAACTCAAAGTACATATTTTCAAACATCTGACGAGCTTACCGCACTGCTGGAGTAACCAGTCACTTTCTCTCTTTTTCTGTCATTTCATCATTTTCACTTGGAAAATACGAAAAACTAGAATTGAGACTTACGCCCGTAAAAAAGTGAGTCCAGCTCCTAAGAAAAACAAATTAACTTATTTTTCGCATCAGGTTATAAATTATTTTCGGCCTTATTTCCCATTTGGGATTCGTTCTCTGCTGGTGGTTGTTTTATGTTTTGTTTACTTTCACTATACTTACAGTTAAAAAAGAATTTCCCCGTTTAATCTTATGTGAAATTGGGGATTAGTAGAGGCTTCCTTTTATTGCAATAAAATTCACCCAAATCTATTTTCACCTGAAATTTCAAAAACCTTTTCTCCAATCTTTAATTTGAGCGAATTTTCCCGACAGATAATTTATGTATGTCTTCTATTTTTTGCCACGTGAGAAACAAAAATAAAAATTTTATTATAATTTTAACATCGATCAGCGCTTTTGATTGCCTTTCCTACAATTTAACTCAACAATAGCAAGAAGAATTTTTACATGGAAAGTTATGATTGTGCAATTTAGCATTTTCCATGGAACAATAAGTAGGATTTAAGTGATGTTGCATCCCAAATCAATTTTTGCAAAATTAAATCACGAATTTTTGGAAAAAAAGCAATTTTTTAATTCTGATTTGCATTCAAAATTTTTTTACCATTTACGGGATTTGATTAAGTTCGCAATGATCTTCAACCATTGATTGGTCTTAAGTGCTGAAATTATTATTTGAAATCAAGATTTTAATATGCCAAAATTTAAGTTTCATTATAACAAACCAACAAATGTAATTTTTTAATGATTTGTACTTTTTGGATCAGTGGTGTCCTTTTGTCATTTTTTGGATTTTAGAAAATTTATACAAAATAATGACCAATTTTCTTAAGGAAAGAGACCAAATTTTCAATATTTTCACCGCGGCCCTTGTCGGTACCGCCGGCACCCCATACAGTGAATTGTCTCCAAAAATCTTTAAAAAATAACCCATTTTTCGTAAGAAAATTTGAAGGCTTTAGGTCCTGACTGCCTTGTTTAATATGGAATGAAAATTTTAGGAAATTTTACGCAATGTACTTTTTGCAAACCCAAAATCTTTAATCTTTGCCCTTTTGTACTTTTTTCAAGCATCATTGAATTGGGAGCCCTGAATTTAAGGTATGTAAATACATTCCATTGTTTTCGATTTAAGGTTCGAATCAATCACCCGCAATCAATCAATTGATCCTGATCAAAATCGTCCACTTCTCCCGACTGTTTCTTCCACACCTTCGTCCTCTTCGTACGGTGCAATTATGACCGACCAACCGAAAACGGCGGCGGAACCCTTACCCCCGGGACCTTTGCCGGCGGAGGTGGAACAGCGAGAGCGGCTGATCAGCAAGGAGCAGGAGGGGCTGGTGGAGACAGTTCACGAGCCGGAGGGCGCCAAAAAGCCCGTCAAGGTCTTTAAAAACATTGAAAATCCAAAATTAAAAACGAACTAACAAGATTCGGCTTACGCCCTAGAAGGCTAACCGACATTTGGAAATCCGATATTTGGAGCCAATCGTTATAATTCGGTTTAAACAGAACTGGAGAAACCATTTTGTAATCAAAAATAGAGAAAAAAATTAACTACAAAATGAGCCTAAGCCCGTTTTAATTGGAGCATGGCAAAAAAAAGTTAGGGCCAAAATAACGCTATTTTTCAAATTTCGGCCAAATTGTCGGTATTTTGGCCATAATTTTTTGCAGAGGTCCAGTCAAAACGGGCTGGCTCATATTGTAGCATTTTTTGCTTTATTTTTTGATAACAAAATGGTTCTACAGGTTCTGTTTTAAATCGAGTTATAACGATTGGTCCTCAAATGTCGCACCACGCCCCAGAAAACCTCAAAATGCTTGTTATTAAAGAAAAAATTAAATTTCTTTTCTAAACCATAAATGGAAAGGGTTGCCCTATTTCTATTAGAAAAATATTTTATAAACAAATAATACTTTGTTTAAAAAATTCCGATACATTGCATTAAAGCTTGCATATTTTGACATCCCATTTTGGATAAGACATAAAAAAATATATAAAATCTTTGTTTTATGCCAGTTCGTGAGATAGATGGGGAACATAAAAATTAATTAGTTCTAAAGCACCCGCTTTTCATATAGCGCCTAAAATCAGATTACTAAATAAATTAATCCAAAAATATTCATGTTGTAAATATTTTTTCAAATATATTTATTAGATTTAATCTTTTTATTCCAAAGAATTAATTATTTCTTTTTGACAGGAAGGCCATCTGACCAAAGCATTGATCTTTGCCGTCATCTCCTGCGCCTTTGGGAGCTCCTTCCAGTTTGGTTATCACATTGGCTGCGTTAATATTCCAGGCAAATTCCATTTATTTTATTTTATTATTAAATAAATAATTATTCAAATTTTAGGAGAACTTATCCAAAATTGGATCAAACAGAATCACCGCGAATTGACTGGCGATGAAAAAACGCAGGAGCAAATGAACGCGCTTTGGTTCGAATTTATTTTTAAACACAAAAATATTGGCGTTTAGATTTTATAAAATGAAAAATTAAACAATTAATAGAATATTAAAATTTCCCATTAATTTCCTAAAAGAATTTTTTTGGGATCACCTAAGTCTATAAGATTTAGCAAAAATTCTGCATTATATATATCCAAAACATTTTGTCGACCGGTTTTTTCAAATAAATCCAAAGGAAAACAATAAATAAATTCTAGCCTAATTCAAAATTTTATTTTTAAGAAAAAAATCCGATTTTTCCCGAAATTTCAAATTCTACACATTTTAGGGGGTTTATTGTCGGAATGTTTGCCATTGGTGGTATGTTCGGAGGTGTTCTGGTTGGCCTGGTGGCGGATAAATTGGGGCGTCGTCAAGCTCTGCTCTACAACAATTTTTTCGCCGTTGTCGCCGCCATCATTATGACAAGTGCCAAGTACATTGGCGTTTATTGGCTTTTGGCACTCGGGCGATTCATCATCGGCTTCAACGCAGGTTTTTGCAGCCGAAATTAAGAATATAACAAAAATTTGTTAATTTATTATTTTTTATTTTCAATTTTTATCGAACTATACACAAAAATATGCCAAAATGTAGATCTAAATGTGAGCTATAAATTTGCACGAAGAATCATCCGATCTGGCCAAGCTGAGAGAAGTTATGGCCAAGATAAGCTATAAAATCGTGGATTTGGCGAAAAGTCTGTCCATAACTTTTTTTCAGCTTGACAAACCGGATGATTCTTTTTGCAAATTTATAGCTCACATTTAGATCTACACTTTGGCATCAAATTCATTTCTCTAGGTTATAGCTAAATAAAGTTATAACCATATTTTTCACCAGCGACGGGGAAATGATGTGCACCCACACAAAAAACATGTTTTTAGATGGTTTTGAAAAAAAAATAAAATAATTGGACAGAATTTTCATTAAAAAATCAATAAAACTAAAATATATTGGCCAAAAAGGCAATTAGCAATTATTTTGGAGTGTAGTTACTCTCCCGTGGTTTTTAAAACCAAAATCCAGGCTCTATAATTTCGGATAAAATCTAGCAAAAATAATTCCATTTTAGAAAAAAAACTTATTATTTATCCAAAATAACATTAATAATTTTAAAGGTCCTCTTTTTGTTTACAAAAGATTAGAAAATTTATTTCCAAAGGTCTGAACAGCGGCCTGGCCCCGATGTATCTGACGGAGATTTCGCCTGCCAACCTTCGCGGCGCCATTGGCTCCGTGGCCCAACTGTTCGTGACCATTTCCATCATGGTCTCTCAGATCATCGGTCTTCCCTTTCTTCTCGGCACCGAAGAGCGCTGGCCCTGGATTTTTGCATTTACCATAGTAAATAATCTTTTTGCAGATTTATTGCCTATTTTTTTACAACTAGGGCCAATTTTTATATGTGCAAAAATTTATTAAATATGCGCATAAAATATGCACAAAAATGCCAAAATATGCCCAAATTTTTTGCAAAATATGACCTAAAAATGCAAAAATTTTGACTAAATTTGGCCTAACAAGCAATTCTATGCTATTTCAAGTGGTTATTTGCATATTTATTTGCATATTTTCAAGACAAAAAATAAAGTTCCAAAAATTCCCCCAAAAATGGAGAAAAATGCACTTTTTTCATTTTTCCACAATTTTTCTCCAATTTTTATTATCGAAATGGATTTTCACCTATTTTCTTAGAAACATATTTTCACCATGTTAACGCTTAATATTTTTCAAAATTGGTCCAATAAATTAGAAAAATATGCCAAAAAACCAAAATATACGTAAAAATGTCCCAAAATGCCCAAAATATGCTGATATGTCCGAAAAATACAAAATATGCAAAATGTGCACAAAAATCGAAGATATGCAAAATATAGTTAGAAACTAGAAACCCATGCTAAAAATGTGGTTTTTTGACACTATTTATTAGAGTTCAAACTTTGAGAAAACCAGTATCAGTACACAGTACAGTATTTGAGCAGTACCAGTATACAGTATTCAGTATTAAAAACACTGAAAAAGTACTGCACTGATTTTGACACTGATGGGCAGAAAAAACAGTAGACCGTACCAGTGTACGTATAAAACAGTGCCGTGCTACTGAACTGTTTGAACTCTACTATTTATAACATAATATTCCCTTACCAACATAGATCAACTGACTTGGGAATGCTATTTATTGTCGAATAATTAATTGATGAATAAACAATTTAACTTTTTTATTATTTCAGATCCCGGTTGTCTTCCAACTGATTACATTGCCATTCTGTCCGGAATCACCCAAGTTCAACCTGATAGTCAAAGGGCGCAAAGAGCAGGCAGAAAGGGATCTGAAGAAGCTTCGGGGAGAAGATGATGTTGGCAAATTACAAATTATTTTTTTTTGATAACATTTTATTATTTTGAAGGTGAGTGCGGAGTTGGACCAAATTGACGAGGAGGCAGAGACGGCACGATCCCAGCCCAAAGTCGGCATGAAAGCAATGTTCAAAGAGCCATTGTTGTGGCCTCTGATTCTGGCCATGTTCATGATGCTGTCCCAGCAGCTAAGCGGAATCAACGCCGGTGGGTACAATGGCCAAAGAATCTTCAATTTTATTGATGTCGTGTGACTTTTTACATAAAAATCTTTAGGTCTTTAATCTGCTCTACAATATTTATTTTGATAGTTTCTTGCTTTTTTAACTTATAAAAAATCTCAAGCTGCTGCTTCTGGGTCGAAAATGGTTTTTCAGGGGTTGGGCCTGGGAAAAAATTCCCGAACTAATTCATCATCCCTTAAATATAATGTGCTAATCAAAGATTTATTTATTTATTAGTTAGCCATTTGTATGATTCAAGAGAAATATTTTTTTTATTTTTCCAGTAATGTTCTACTCCACGGATATCTTCAAGAAGGCCGGGCTAGACAAAGATGGTAATTTGATATTTTGATGGAAATATTTCTAAATTTTAATAAATTGAAATTTTTAACAGCTGCAAACTACGCCACTATTGGCATGGGCGCGATCAACGTGTTGATGACCATCGTTTCTGTTTATATGGCGAGAATTTAAAAAAAGTTTTCCTTTTAAAAAAATATTTTTAGGTCGACCGTCTTGGACGTCGCACTCTGCATTTGGCTGGTATGGGAGGCATGGTTGTGACCTCGGCGCTTGTTGCTGTCACAATGATCGTTATGAACGTGAGTAGAAAAGGAAATGTTTAAATTTTAAGAAAAATCGGATTTAATGGAAAAATTACTGTAAAATCTTGTTATATCTGCACTCTATAGGGGTTGCAAAATATAATCCCCTGCATTAGTCTAGCCAAAATGTTGAATTTTTATATATGGAAAAGGAAAAATTTTCAAGATTCAATGGAATCATTATTTATTTTTATTTTCTTTTTTGCCCCATGGCAGAAAAAGTTTTGTTGCCCAATGATTTTGTTCAAATATTCGAGACAATTTTTTTGGCCGAATTTCATATCCAGGATCTCATTTTTATGGGTGTATTTTGGTTCAGGACCTTATTTTTAATTAATTAAGCTTCTGATGAGGGAAAATACTAAATAGATAATTGTTAAAGAAATTTGGAGTTTTTCTTGAAAATTGGCTCAATTCTACCAAATGACCATTAATCATTCAAAAATAGGGTCGAAAAATAGTACCCCCCNCCCCCCCCCCCTCCCCACAGCGAGGTTGAAATATATAGCCCCCCTCCTAATTGAACTTACCCTGTGATAGACCCCACTCTGGAGGAGGGTTAAAAAATATAATCCCTGGGGGTTATAATACAGGTTTTACGGTAATCTAATATTCTGCTGTCCATTTAAAGATTTTGCAAAACTATCACACGCTTTCATTTTATTTTTTAGAACATCGACAATGTGAAATGGGTCTCGTACTTTTCCATCGTTTTTGTGCTGCTATTTGTCGTCTCTTTTGCTACCGGACCGGGTTGGTAAAACTTTCAATCCAATAATTATGGTGTGTATAGTTCAGATTCAGACCAAAACTATTTAATAGGGGTCAGGTCAATAGACTTCCATCACCCAAAAACCTTTTTAGACATCGTAGGCCAAGAGTATAAAAATAAAAATGTGTAGAATTTTAAGACCCCACTTTTGGCCTTTTTGATTTTTTTCTGAAAAATAGAAATTTTCTTTTTGATTTTTTCCCTGAAAAATTGAAAATTTTTGAAAAAATGCAAAAAATTCAAGTTTATTAAAAATTTCAAAATTTTTCAGGGAAATTCAAAAAAACCAAAAATGCCAAAAGTCTTAAGATTCTAAATCTTTTTCTTTCACATACATTTAGTTTGCGAGTTTTACCAAACATAAAAAGGTTTTTGGGCGAAGGGAAGTTTTTGGGTTCTAATGAGGTTTAGCCATTTAATACGACTTAAAGATATCATCAATTTTTATATATTGAAATGAAAATTTGGATTCGACAATCCTTTCAATTTATGGGATTTTTGGCTTTTAGGGATTATTAGGGATAAAGAATTTCATAATAATTGGTTAGGAAGTTGCAACTTATTATTTGATTTTAATATTTTTATTTTTAAAATCCCTTAAGGTTCCATTCCTTGGTTCTACGTTAGTGAAGTGTTCCCATCCAATGCCCGAGGCAATGCTAACTCGATTGCGGTACTTACCAACTGGGGAACCAACGCGATTGTCGGATTCGGCTTTCCTCCCCTGGAGGTCTGTAATTTTCTAGAAATTATTAATATTTTTATTCGGGTTTTTTCGTTATCTGACAAGGGAACATATCGAGCTGTCAGTATTCAGATCTTAATTTAACCCATCCTAATTTATAGAGCACCCTCACATTCCATCGTATATTTTTGGCTTTTTCTCCCCGCTCAAATAGCAAGGGGTAGAAAATTCGATTTTAAAAATAAACGGTCGTTCATCCACGCGGATCATTCGCCCTTTGGTATGGCGTCGATCGTACCATGTATAGACACAATAACATGATGTGCCATAAAAACGGTTGGGGATTATGCATAGTACGGTAGATTTAATCTAATGGGTGGATGATCCGCGTGGATAAACGACCGTTCGCTTAAACTTTAAACCAATTTTCTACCCCTTGCTATTTGAGCGGGAAGAAAAAGCCAAAAATATACGATGGAATGTGAGGGTGCTCTATAAATTAGGATGGGTTAAATTACGATCTGAATACTGACAGCTCGATACGTTCCCTTGTGAGTGAGAACTATAATGCCATATCTATAATTATCCATTTTATATTTTGTAAATAGTAAATTATACATTTTATTTTATTAAATTCCTATTAAAGGTAGCCTATTATTAATCCAAAAAAAACTTCCAGGGTTTGGTGAACGAGTACGTGTTCTTCGCGTTCACCGCATTTCTGGTGCTGTTCATCCTGTTCGCACTGAAGTACTTGCCGGAGACCAAGAACAAGACGCTGGAGCAAATTCAGTTGGAGATGGACCGTCGCCGGGGTGTCAAGGGTCGTCGGCACGAGTTGGCCGCTTCCTCGTGATGTTCCGGGGAATTTGTGTCCTTTGTTAACCCCCATTATGACATTTGCAGACCAAAGCAATTATTCTGAAAAATCAGCCAAATTGGCTAAATGATTGGAAATGGCTTTTTTAAATTTTGGTGATTTTATGCAAATGTCGATTTGGCCAATTATGATTTATTAGTGAGAATTGGTTGATTATTTTGGTTTTGGCCAAGTAACCTGGGATTGCTCGTGGCCAACAAATATCCTCATTATTTAATATTTATTTTTGCTCTGACATATTTTCACCCTTTCCCCAACTCCTTTAACTTAATATTTATCAGTTTTTCTCCGTTTTTCTCTGCTCGCTTTGCTTGCACTCTCACCCTCTCTGTTCTTGATTAATTTGATCAATTGCCTTCACATGTTAAAAAAAGAGGCCAATCGGGGCGAAGTGGCCAATATAGACAGTCTGACCGAAATTTTTTTTCTAAGCTTGTTTAGCCTAAAATATAGAATGCCATTGTGCAGAATTTTATTCTCTATCTGATGGTATTTTTAATTTTTCGAAGTTGGGCCAAAAAGTTAGAAATTTTTCGAAAATAACGAAAAATAGGGTATTTTACCAAAATTTCGAACTTTTTGGCCGAATTTTGAAAAATTAAAAACATCAACAGATAGAGCATAAAATTCTTCACAATGGCTTTTTATATTTTAGGCCATCGGCCAGATTGGCCACATTCTTTTTTTAACGCCCCGATTGGCCACTTTTTTAACGACCCAGCACCGCCTTCACACTCTCTCGCATGCTCTGACTTATCATTAATCAAATGATTTTTGTTTTTTTTGTTGCCAACCAAAGGATCATCATAATTGTGGTGAACGATGCCCTTCTTCGAGGCCATTTTTCTTATAAGTCCATCTTAAACTTCTAATGGATATTTTAAAATTTATTTTCTATGATACTTATCTTTTGATTGATAAAAGGATGATTCGCTTGAATTTTTGAGTTTGAACTAGATTTACTTGTGGAGGATTTATTAGAGACCGGACACTTTGGGTTCGAGATCGATCTCGAAACGAGATTCTCGAAAAATCTCGAATCTCGAAAAATGCCCAAAAGTCTCGAGATCGATCTTCGAGATTTTTCCAAATGGACATATATTAGAGACCGGACTAATCTTTCAAGCATGATCTTGAATAAGATTGTTGAAAAATCTTAATTATTAAAAAATATTGAAAAATTAGAAAGGGTTCAATCAAGATCTTGTTCAAGATTTTTCAAGATTCTTGAAGCAAAATCTTGTCTTAGTCCGGTCTCTTATATATACAGTAAAATTGGAATAATAGAGAGAAGAAGCTCTGTGCAAGGATGACATGCAAATTCGAGAAACTTTCCAACTTTTTTACTCTCCAAATCCTCCATATTATTCTTATTATGAATACAACATGGGCGCCCGGACTTTTCGACAGTGGACATTTCGACAGTGGACAATTCGACGGTGGACATTTCGACAGTAAGAAGAAAATGGACATTTCGACAGTGGACAATTCGACAGTGGACATTTCGACACTAAGCTTAATTTTTTATATAAAAAAACAATTGGCTAAAAATATTGATGGAGAAATTTTTTTGCAAAATCTGAGCCCTGCAAAAGCTTAAAAAATCCGAGACCCATGAATTTTTTTAAAAAACCCGAGGTTCATAAATTTTTTATGAAAAATCCGAGCCCATAATTTTTTTTGAAAAATCCGAGGACTGTGGAAATTGTTGAAACATCCTATTTAAAAATCTTAGGCTTTAAATTTTTTGGAAAAAAATTATCCGGGGTCTGATTTTTTTTTGAAGTATTTTAGATGTATTAGATGGATATTGTTTGACGATACATGATAATGCCTAAAATTGTCCTCAGATTCGGATTCTGCCTCAAAAACTAAACTAGAAAGATATTTATTATATAATTTTTTGATTTTCATGGTGAACACAAACTGTAATTTTTTGTTTTTTTAATTTTTACATTTTTTCTAAAAATTTTCCATTTAAAACTTTACATTTTTTATGATATAATTCACTGTCGAAATGTCCACTGACGAATTGTCCGGTCACGACTCACGGCGACGACAACATGTTATTTTGCGGACGTTTGAGTGTGGAAGCTAGAAAATTGCGCATAACTCAGCTTAAACGCAAGCTAGAAAAACGGTATTTAATGTCATTAGATAGCCCTGAATTTCTGCTACTAAAAATATAAAAAAATCACTATCCGGATTGGCCAAGTGATAAAAAAGTTATGGCCAGATTTTTTGACCTAAACCAAGATTTTTTGGCCTATATACTATAATCGAAATGAATTCAATTTGAGATTCCTGAAAAATTTTGTCTCGATCAGGTTTCTAGTATAATTTAGTCTTTTAATCTAACAAGGCAGTCAACTATCTCATGTTATTCACCTATTGGCCGTTGTTGGAATATGAATTTGAAAATTTAAAATTTTAAATAGATATTTTAGCCATTTAGCTTTTATCTTGGTCTTTGACTCTGTTAGATCCGTTTATGTAGCATATACTATATAGGTATACACATAATTTTTAAGATTGAATTTAGTATCCATTTCTACAAATTTAGAAAATTTCTTTCAATCTTTTTAACTTGTCCTAATTATGGATTTCCAAAGACATTATTACAAAAGAGAATTCTGAAAAAGCTCCATTGTCTCCCATGTGGTCTAGTGGTTAGGATTTGTGGTTTTCACCCACACGGCCCGGGTTCGATTCCCGGCATGGGAAGTACTTTTTTCACATTTAATTTTTTTAAATAACTTTATGATAATTTTTGCCATTTATATATAATGTGGCCTATTTAAATTTGAACCAATCTACAAATTGCTCGATCATGGGGGAGATCATGTATTTATTTTGAAAAGAAATCGGTAATTCAAGTTATTGAAATTTTATACTTTTTTTTTGTTCTTTATCTAGATCAAAATAACTGCCCTAATTGATGTGTACAATGGATATCGGCGAAGACAAAGTCTTTTTGGTGGGTTTAAAGTTGTATTCCGATGTTTATACAAAAATTAAAAAATAAATAAAAATAAAAAATAAGAAAAGAATTAAATGTAGGATAAAATGAGATATCAGATAGAGATTTTGGCCGAAACTTTTTTAAGAATTGCTAGGTCGAAAATAAAAAAGCCATTTTGCAGAATTTTGTGCTCAATCTTTTGGTATTTTTATTTTTTGAAATTCAACAAAAATTTCGAAATATCCCTTAAAAACCGTATTTTTCGTTTCTCAATGTTTTGGCTAATTTAGAAAACAAAAAAGGAATTCTTTTTTTTCTCAGGTGGAGCGCCTCGGCAGGCGTGCCCTGCACATCACCGGATTCGTCGGGAGTAACTTTAATTATTATTTTAAAAATTCATATTTTAGAAAAAATTCGACCTCTAACCCAGAAAAATATTTTTAATATTTCCCCAGTTTGGGCCTAAAATTTCCAAAAATTTTAACTGTTCCATGTTGGCAATACAATAAAAATACAAAATAAATGGATCAATAAATAATTCTCTGCCTCCTCCAAGAAGGCCAAAAATATGCAAAAGTTTTAAAATAAACTCCACTTTAACGATTATCTTTGAAAAATGTTCAGTGTTGGCCAGCAGTGCAATGATCACCGTCTCCTACTCGCTTCAAAGGTCGGAATTGCGTGCCGAAACCGAATAATCCGTAAAATTTCAGTCCATTCAATGGTTTTCCTACTTCTCCATTCTGTTCGTGTTATTATTCGTTGTATTGGCCGCTATATAATAATTTTTCTGGTAATCATAATAATTAACTTAGGTGATGATAAAGAATTTTCTAGGACGTTGGTTTTGACAAGAATCTCCATAGGTGAATTTTGCATAAAATAAATTGAGGAACCTAAAGAACCTAAGGAAACTATCCTGATTTCAAAAAATAGAGCAAAAAATGAGCTACTAAATAAGCCTAATCTCATTTAAATTGGACCACTATGAAAAAATTATGGCCAAACTAAATTTTTTTGGCCAAATGCAGAGAGATTTAGCTATAACTTTTTTCTTAGTGGGCCAATTTAAATGTGTTTAGGCTTATTTTGTACCCATTTTTTACTCTATTTTTTGACATCAAAGTCATTTTATTTAAATTGCGTTTGAACCGAAATAAAACAAAGTTATTACGAAAGTCCGCAAATGTCGGGTTCGTAAAAGTCGGATAGCCCCTTCTGAATAGTACTGTTTAAATAAATAGTTTAAATAAAGGATTATGCTTCGTAGAAATAATTATCAAGCTCAACTTCAAATTGACACAAATTTATATTCTTCATTTTCTCATCAGAAATTATCAAAATTGCTTATTCAAAATATCAAAATCCATCGAATTTTTTCCACAGGAAATTCTCCATGAGTACTCCTTCTTCGTGTTCACGCTCTTCACCGCTCTTTTCATTGCATTTGCGTGGAAATTCATGCTGGAGACTAGGAACGAGTCCTCGGACCAAGTTCAGGCCGAAATGGGCCGTCTGAGGGGCGTCCGAGTGCCAATATCTTGCAAAGGCGAAAATCTAGGCAAGAGTCCGGGAATGGCATGAATATATTTTAATTTGAAAACCTGATGAAACTCAATCACTTTCTTGATCAGTCATTCATTACATGTATGAAACTACAATTTTTGGGAATAAAAATTCCACTAAGAATCAAGAAATTTATTATAAGTAAATATTTTTTTGTTTATTGTTTTTAAACATTTCATTATACACAAAATTTATTTTTATCCATAACAACTCAATAAATGGAAGGCCGATTCAGTCAAAATATGATTATTTAAGTTACTAATTATATATTATTTAATTTTTCACCATTCTTAGGATAAGTTTTTTATCATGGAAAGATCAAGATCTCTAGCCCAAAATTGCACCAATACATAATCATAAGGCGTAGATCTTTTTGAATCAACGACTGATTGAAGCTTTTTTATGGACACCTGTATAAAATAATAAAAATGATTTAAAACTGCAACAAAATTAAATTTTTAAAAGTGATAACTATTAAATCTGATGCAATAAATTATTGATAGCAAAAATTCTGAGAGCAAAATTCTTATTAAATATTTGAAAAAAATTCATTACTTTAATATTTTTAAAAATAATTTTTTATAAATTTTATCCTAATATTGATTTTTAAGAGATAACTTGCAAGAAATATGTTTGGTCAGGCCAGATTTCCATTTACTGGTCCAATAACAATATTGGCATTTGAAGGGCTAAAAATTAATAAAAATTTGTGATTTTCATTGTATTTTATTCGTTGGTAAAGATTAACCCTTTTCTTGGAGTGCATTCTCTGGTGTCGCTTCATCTCCGATTTCCATTTGGCCTTATAACCACATTTGGCACAAACTGTGCCTATTTTTGCAATTTGATCGGCCTACAAATTTACATAATATTTCAAATCAATTTGTTATTATTATTTTTTACGTTATGAATGATTACTTTTATTGTTTGAATATAAAAGGGCTCTTCGGCATCTTCTTTTCGTTGTTCTTGAATTTTGTCAATATATTTTGTTGAATTCATTTCATTATTGTTAACCCATGTCTGATAATCCATAATTTGGGCGAAATCCGCCAATATAATGATCCTGTAAATTGTCATAGAAATTTTACAGAATTTTTCTCTTTTTAAAAAAATCCATTGAATAAAAATATATGTTTTGAATCACAAGATTTAATGAATGATTTGGATAAAACGGGTAGTTCAATTTAAAAAAATTTTCAGTTTTTGGCTAAGCTCACTGAATTTTTTGAAAGAAGATTTTATAAAAGTACCTTGCCACTTTTTCTTTCATTATCGCTTGTTTTAGGCTGAATTTTCTTGAGCAATTCTCTTCCAGTTCCAAAAGTCCTTGATGGATATAATAACAATCCTTTTGATAAAAATTTTGGAGTTCATCCATTTTTAGAATATTTAAATTCCATTTTTTGGAATACATTTTATATGCTAGCAAATTCATCACGATTAGATAAAAATAATAAATTTGTATCATGGTGATTAATGATTAATACATCAATAGACTGAATAAGAATGATGCAATTTTTAAAAATTTCAAATTTCAAAATATTAGGCTTTATTTCAAAGTCCCTGAAATTGTTTCGATTTTTGCTTATCCGCGATTTAACAATTAAAGCCAAGTTTTTTTAACCGGTGTCCATAAGTCCAAAGGAAAACAATATGAAGCGAATGATTTTCTCTTCTATCTCTAATACATATTTTCTTCGCTACGAGGAAAAGAATGAAAAGTGAGAGATAACATTATGTAACAGACACTGTAAATTCGGTCAGAGAAGGTTCCTATGGACACCGATAAAAATTCCTCGATCTGTACAAGTGATTGTTCTTTTTTAAAACAATTGCTTTAATTCAAAGTCCGTGAAAGTGAGTTTATGTTGCTTTAATCCAAATCCATGAATTTGAATTGTGATTTTAGCCCAATTCAGTGTTTGCACTTTCTCTTAAATCCGTGAACTTATTTTGTAATTATTTCCAATTTCACGATCGTAATTTAATTTTATTTAAACTTGTGATTTTGAATTTTGTTTTTTTTTTTGTTCAATTCAATGTTTGCGCTTTTTAAAAATCCCCGAATTTATTTTGTAATTATTCAAACTTCTGTAATTTCGTTTTATTCAAGGTCTGCGAAAAGCCGTGAATTTTAATGATGATTTTAATTCACTTCAGAGCTGATAAACTTTCCGTGAACTTGTTTAGTAATTTTATTTGCAACTTCACCATCGCAATTTCCTTTAATTCAACGCCACAGATATTGAGGAATTGGGATTTACTATTCCATTCAAAAGCCCATAAAACTCAGAAAATTGTGCTTTATATCAATCTCTACTAAAGAGCCAATGTATGTAACCCAGCCATTATTAATTAAAACATAAATCTTAGAATTTTATTAACTTTCTTTTTATATAGTAGATCATGAATACATCAGATTCAAATGTAATTTACCAAAGTTTCGCGATTATAATTAATTTATAAGTTATTCAAAAATATTTTTTGACATTTAAATGGAAAAGGTATCAAATGAGTAAGTACCAGGTATGTATCATGGAATCGATTGAAATTTTAACCATCTATTAATGAATGGGGCGAAAACTATCAAAATCCACACTTCAATCCGCTTAATCGCCTTCAAAATGCGTCTAAAATTTTGGAAATTCCCTTCTAATATTTTCTGTGCACTTCTATTATTTTCCACTCTTACAATTCTTTGCATGGTTTATTTCATCGATATATTGCGGTAAATTATATTTTAGATAATCAGCGTAAAATTGCCCTACAAAACTAACTGAATTAGTTATCATCTAACAAGGCACAGCATTTAGTTTTTCCCATTAAAAATAATCTCTTTATAAAGCCTTTTGCACAATGTATTTTACATATTAAGAACACGATTCTTATTTGGAAAAAGCTATTTATATTTAAAAATTCCGGTTCCAAAAATCACAAAATAAAACATTCCCTCAATTTTCTAGGTCGGATTTTTCACCCTCATTGACTTCAATTTGTGTGAAAAATCCACAAGAATGTGTTCCGCCATTGGTGATGTTCGAGAAGCGTTTCAGGGTGGTGCCACAGTTCAAACTGAACTTTTGCGTTATTGAAAAGGTTAAAATACAAATTTTGTAGAACATTTCAAGAATTGAAGGATATGTCCACTGTGATGACCGCAATCGCATGTTTTCTCTTCAACGAGCAAAAATTCCGTAAAAATGGAAAGCACATCAACAACGAAACATTTCATAAGAGATGAGTTTAGGGGAAAATATAAAAATAAATGAAAAAGAAGGATTGCATAAGGGTGATCGAGAATAAATATTTCAAAATAAAGCCTGATTAAAGAATTTTATATTCAAATAATAAATTTTTCATCAGATATACCTCCTAATATGTGCTCCTGGAAAATCTTTTTTACTGAAGTTCATTGACTCCATATTTATAAGTATACTCCAGCAGAAGAGAATAAATTTTTTGGCCATTACTAACGACCGAACAATGAAAATTTTGGTTTTTTTCACAGAAATTTTTTAAATTGTTTTTTTATCTAAATATTTCTCAATATCAATTTTTAGATTTTGCAGACGGAAAAATGAGGCCTCCTCAATGGATGGATTGGCACGGAAATTCAATGTCACAGGCGGACTCGCGGGGCTAGAGCAACATTGGCTGCATTTGGCTGTTGTGCGCGATCCAATTGATCGTTTTATATCTGCCTTCGCAGGTAAAAATTGTTAAAAAACGACAATTTTTTTATAGGTAGTGGATATTGTTCTGATCTGATTCTTTGTTGATCTAAATTTTAATATATAACTTTTTTTTGCCTTTTTCAGACAAATGCATGACAGAGAAGAGTTGGCGCTATGACCCTAAACGTTGCAACGGCTGTCACAACAACATGACCTGCTTTTTGGAGCGTCAGCTGAATCGCATGCAACGCAGGGCACGCGGACACGAGCGTCTGAACTCATTTGATGACAGACACTTCAACCCTCAAAATTGGCGAGTTCCTACTCATATGTTTTTATTTTTAAGCCAAAAAATATATTTTAGGCGTTGTCATTTCAATGAATATTTTCGTTTCTTCACATTCTTACGGTATTCGACAGACGATGAAGGTTATTATAAATATTTGTTATATATGCATTTTATCAGTATTTTAAAATGTGTCACGACATTTGCGCCCCAAACGATATAACTCGGTTCAAATGCAACCTACACAAATGAGTTTGATGTAAAAAAATAGAGCAAAAAATTAAGTATTAACTGAGTCTATAAGCCCATTCGAATTGGCCCATCCCAAGTACTCTAAAATTGGCCAAATCCATTTATTTTGGCCATAACTCTTGATAGAATGGACCAATTCGAACGGGTTTGGGCTCATTCGACATCAAATTTATTTCTCCAGGTTGCGTTTGAAGCGAATTATAACGCTTGGGACGCAATGTCGGTGGCGCAAAACCTTTTAAAATAGTGCATAGAAATCCATTCACAAAGATCAGTTAATTTATAATTGATTAATTAGATATTTAATCCAATAAATTCCAATGAATATTCCTTACATTGCAACACTATGGATTTTTTGGTATTTTTGCCATAAAGAATTTCTTTAGTCTAATGGTTAAAAAATATTGCAAAAAATGCAATATTTCTGTTATTCTTTACAGCTTAATAGAACATTTTTAATTTTAAATAGTACCCCACGAAAAATCGACCTGAAAGAACACTCTCCTTCCACACTAAATCTTTACATTCTCCAAGCAAACAGCATAATTAATTAAATTTTAGATGATGTTTTTTCCTGGTTTTAAATTTCCTGTAATTTTTGCCTTTATCAGGCTCCGCCCGTTTTTTCACTGCACTTTTCAACCTTTTGGCTTCCGCGGGTGTTCCGGAAGCATCCATCAGGTTCATCCGGAACCAGACGGCACAGGGACGCGCACCGCACGCGACTCATGGGTCGAGTGCGCGACAACGCGCATCAGCTTTGTTGCACGAGCGACCGCAACTGATGGAAATGCTGGTGAAGATGTACTACTACGATTTTGTGCTCTTCGGATATCCATTACCGGACATTGGATGAGGGAGATATATGTAACCAACCATAGAAGATAAAAAAATTTAAAGAGAAATCCATTTGCTCCAACTGATAAGGCATAGGGATAACTAATTCATTATGGACCGTATCTTTCAATTCATTTTGGACCGATACCTTTCACCAAGCGTGATCTATGGTGAACCAGGATACAAAAAATTGATTAGAATTATGCTGGCAAATATGTAGTAGAAATGCTTTAAAATGCGTAAGCAAGGAACACTATCCTAGCAGAAACCAGGTATGTTAAAAACTGCTTTAGCACAACCGCAAGGAGTACTATCATAATTGCCCTAGCAACAATCAGAACTATCAGAATCAGAATTGCATTAGCAACTAACAGAATTATGCTAACAGAAATTTGTGCGCTTTCTAAAAATACATTCAAAAATAAAGTTCTAAAAAGGAATTAAGTTTATATCAATTTACACGCTTCAAAAGGATTGATTCAATGCATTTCATCACTACAAAAATTGGATTTCAAAATCCCCATTCTCTTCAAAAATAGCAAACAATGCTCTTGGGACGGCGGTGTTGTTGTTGAAAACGAAGTTGGGTCGGTCCGACACTCTGAATTGGCGAAAAATTTCTTGAATTTTAAAACGAATTGAAAATTTTTCTGATTTATGATTTTCGAAAAAACCTTTTATCATTTACATTCATATTTTTATGGATAATAAAAAAATTTTATTTTTTAAACCGACCTTTTCGCCAGCTTCCCCTACGCTTTCCTCTTTCTCGGTTCCATGTAATACAACGGTCGTAGCGGTGTCAAAATTTACGATGGAGCCTTAGAGAAAAATTTTTCAAAAAATTAAAAAAAAACGACCAACCCTCTTTCACGCTCATTGAAGTCCTCTTATCAATACCAAAATCGGCAACAGAACTTGCTGTACGACTCCTAAAATAAAAAAATGACGCAACGATTTTATTAATGTTTTAGTTTTTTGGAGTTGGCTATTGTATAAATGAATTTTTTTTTAATCAGAAATGGAATTATCGATGGATTTCATTCATTTTTTGAACATTCTGTCTGATATTTTGAAAAAAATTTTGATTTATTTTTGCATTTTATGAATTGAATAATTATTTAAAAAAAATAAAATAAAATTCAATTTAGCTTAATTAAATATGACTTTCTCACCCATTTTTGCACTTTTTGATGTAATGGCGCCCCGCCGATTGGACAGCTCCTCGATGCTGCTCCGGTGCCTGCAATTCGGCGGGAAAGTACTGCTCGAGCACGTGGGTGGAACGGGACAGCAAATCGTACAGGGTGCCTGAAAAATTGAAATTTTTTTGCAAATTTTCCTTTTCATTAAATAAAGCTTTTGGAAAAATTTCCGATGGAATTTTCTCACCAAAATACACGTCCATGAATGTCTCCAGCTCATCTTGTTCCTGCTGTTCTCGCTCCTCAACTCCTCCCATCTCCAGGCGTTCTCGCTGCCGTTGCTCCTCCCAGAATTCGATCATCGAAGCCAATACGAGTCTGTTGTGATTGAAAAAAAATAAATTGATTTGTTGAAAAAAGTGGATGAAAATTTTCCAGAAAAAAATGAAGAAAATCATAATTAAATTGATGTCCATTATTTCGATTCGTATTCACATCTATATACCTAGTAATAATAACAACAATTAAATAAATAAATAATTAAATAAATTTGAATATTTACCTCTAGCCAGAAAATTTTTGTGGAAGGGGAAGCACCGGTGAATTTTGAGAACTTGGGCCCTCCCTTTATTATTTAAAAATTGGTCTATTTTATGGAATAATTATGGACAAAAATTAAAAGCTAATTTTCCGCACCGGAATTGAACCAGTGAACCATATCCATCATTAAAACTCCATTACACCAAGCCCTTCCCCCTCACTTTGTGTGCCGCAGGTCCCTGTGGCGTCTGAGTGCGGATCGCGCGGAACGCACATCTGACAACGCAAATTGATCGACGCGTCGGGCAAAATAACGCCGAAAAATATGCTCCAATTGGTGCGTCATTGCTTGGACTGGATAAACAAAAAACCGGGAAAAATTAGTTTTTTTGGACCGGATTCGAACCTGACCTTAATTTATGGACCAAAATAATACATCAAAAACCCTGCTACCAGGTCGTTGCATAAAAAAGGGCCTTTTTGGTACGCGAACATAACTTTCGAAAGAATGATTCAAAAAATCTACAAATATCAGAAATGATACACCTATATGTCCTCTACAATTTTTCTTTTTACAGAAATTTCATCCCTGGCAAAAATTTCGAGAAAAAAATTCCCGAAGTGGCCCAGGTCAAAAATGGCTAAAACAGGTTTTTCGGGTTTAAGACTAGGTTTTAGACAGGAAATCGGGCTGTTTATAGATCCATATTGTAGCACATTGGAAGTTGCATCATCGAATGCAAAAAACCGCATCTCGATCCGTCCACTCTTTGATTTTTTATGATTTTTTCATACTCTAAAATCCACCAAAAAATGGCCATTTTTAAAAGATTTTATCGAATTTTCACTGGAAAAAAGATAAACCGAAATAAGCCGATTTCAAGCCAAAATTGCAAAATTTATAAAAAATCAAAGAATGGACTAATCGAGATGCGATTTTTTGCAATAGATACAGAATTCTATTGGCTACAATATGGGTCTATAAACAGCCCGATTTCCTCTCTAAAACCTGGTCTTAAACCCGAAAACCCGATTTGGCCATTTTTGACCCAGGCCACTTCGGGAATTTTTTCCTCGAGAATTTCAACATAAATGCTAATTGGTCCAAAAAACAAAAATGTAAAGCAGATATAGGAGTATCTTTTCCCAGGTTTTTGGATTTTTTGAATCATTTTTTTCTGAGTTATGTCTGTGTGAATACCAAAACGGCCCTTTTTTATGCAACGACCTGGTACACCATCCTTCCCCTTTACCATTTACGGGCTGATGGTGGTTTCCCTCTGCTGTTGGTGCCGACGCCAGTTGCTCCAAGGGCTCAATTGTAACTTCTGTTAGGAAAGTCAAAAATTTAATGAAATTCAGCACCGGAAAAAACAAAAAAAATTATAAATATCTTTCTTCGTTTTTTTCATAAAACTCTTACCGAATTTGTTGGCACAATTTACTTCTTTCTCTGATGTAATTTTCTTGCAAGCAAATCGGCCAAAGAGCTGAAAATTTAAAAATGGTAAAAGTTATTTTTACAATTTATAACTGGAACCTTTCTCACCGGAACCTTCAGCCATTCAGGCAACAAACGGCGTTGTCGCTTTTGGGTTGCCAAGGAAGACATTTTGTGGAATTTTAGTGAAAAAAATAACTAAAAAAAAACTAAAATTTGCATTTTTAGACCAAAATAATACAGACTTTGCCATTTATGGTGTTCTATAACATGTTCTTTTCAAAAGCCATCGAACGTGGTGAAAACATCATCCGGAACTTCCAAACATCGATAAATACTCATATGATGTTTTGACCATGTTGGAAGAAAGAAATCTTTTGAAACATCAGAATTAGAAGCCACAAATAAACGGTTTGGAATGGTTGATTTTTGGCCCCATGCTTGGCAAATTGGGCAATATATGCCAGGTATAAACTTTGGAAGTACGAATTTTGGCTTTTGAAAGATGGATAAAATATTTTTTAGGAATTTCCACATACATATTTTGGACCAATATTCTTATGTATGGGAATTTTTCTGTTCATATGTAAAAAATGACAGTCAGAGGGAGATAATGACTGTTTTGCCTCCGAATGAATGTACTGCTCGATGTCGATGACCACTGATGATATGTAATACCGCCCACCACTTTAGCGGTTCCCAGCATTGAGCCCCATCCTAATCCCTGGTCAGCAAAAATTCAGTTGGATATCACCCTTTCAATCAAAAATAAATCCCCATTTTTGTACAAACTGGATGGGAAAAATCAGAATGGAATTGGATTTGAAAAATCTGATCTGATTTGATTTGATAGATTATTTTAGATCATCAGGTCAGAGCAGATCAGCACCAAAGAAGGTTCCGATCACTGATCAGCTGATTGGGGGGGGGGCTGTTGTCCATCGGCTGTCTCTAAAAGCGATCATATTAGCAAGATCAAAGATCTATTAGGATTATTTGTATTTTTCCATACTTGAGAGCAATTTTTTGTTTTTTTTACACATTGCTATGAACATACATTTGAGATACAGAAATCTAAAAATACTATTGTTTTTAAAGATTTTTTTAAAGAATGATCATATTTCTGTTTCGGCCCTTTCAAGAAAATCAAATAAAATATTTGTCCAAATAATAAAATAATTCCGGCAACAAAAGCACCTCTGAAAAAATATCAGAAAATAATCATCAGAGAATCAGATGACGACAATTTCGAGTTTCAGTAACGACATAGCATCAGGCTAAAGGCGGTGCTAGGTCATTCCGCAAAAAGTATCAAAAAGGGCGTTCCGCAAAAAGTATCAAAATGGATTTGTTGTGCAAAATTAATGCTGAAAAATTATGAAAAAAATAAATAAAAATAAAGAACTTTATATTCTAATTTTTTAATGATTTTAGGTAAAATAATTTTTTGATTGGAGTTGATAAAAAATTTGATGTTAAGAAATGAATTTTGCTTCTTAAGATACATAAATTAAGCTAGGTCGTACAATGTAAAACTCGCCAAAAAAAAATTTTGGTTGAGGCAGAAATAATCAGGTAAATAAATTAGACAATAATCAAAAGATATTTTCATGATTTCTATTTAATTTTCATAATTATTTTAGCACCAATTTTGCACTCAAAATCCATTTTGATACTTTTTGCGGAATGACTCAGCACGGCTAAAGGCTATCTATAACGTCAGGGCTCCCAGGTCTCAGGTGCCTGAAAAAAGTACAACAAGGTAAAAATTAAAGATTTTGGGGTCCAAAAAAAGTACACTTCTTAAAATTGCTAAAATTTTCATTCCATATTAAATGAATTTAATTTTTAAACAATTCTGTGTTTTCCAACAAATTTATCGCTGCATTTTGAGCATATTTTGAGCATATTTTTACCTTGTTGTAATCAGGAAAATATTCGGTGGAGGGGGGAATCCCCCTAGTCCTCGTGGGCGGGGGTCTCCGGCGGCCCCGATAGGGGCCGCCGGAGAAAATTTTTGACGATTTTTAAAGAAAATTGGTCAATTTTTCTTCATATTTTCAAAAAGTTTTCCCTAAAAAAATCAACAAGTGGACCCTTTTTCATTTTTTTTATCTTGGCTTTTCGGGCACATAGTGTTTATCTTATCCGCTATGGCTATGTGCCGGAGAAAATTACGAAATTTTAGTCCTTTTCTTAAGAAAAATGTTCATTATTAAGACATTTTCTTGAAGAAAATCCATTGTATGGGGGTGCCGGCGGTCCCGACAGGGGCCGCCGGGGAAAATTTTTTGAAAATTTGGTCTTTTTCCTTAAGAAAATTGGTAATTTTTTGCATAAAATTTTCTAAAATCAAAAAAAAAAAGTACAAAAGTACACCCCTGGTCCAAAAAAAGTACAAATCTTTAAAAAAAGTACATCTGGGAGCCCTGTATAACGTTAAGTAATACACACATTACGATTACGATACTGGTTGGTAGACGAACTTAAGAAAAAAACTCCATCTTGTTAGGCTTAAGGGACTACCTAAATATAATAAATTCGTATGTTTTTGAAAATTGTCGAATAATTCAAAATTCTCAAATTTTTCAACAAAGAGGCTATGAACTATGTTGGATTAAATTAAAATTCATTGATCATGAACTATCAATATTACAATAGCGATTATTCGTATGCAAATAGTCTGGGTGAATTTTAATTAAGGGATCTACATTACCTATTTTTCCGAAATTTCATTTTTAAAATTTCATAATTTATCTCCCGCTCCATTGTTTTTTGCCGCTGTTGCAGTTCTGCAATAAAATAAAACATTCATCTTTGCTGTTTGACGTCTTCAGAGTCGTAAAATTTTATGGAACGTACTCTTTGCTCGGTGGAATCATAAAAACCCATTTTTGGGATGCATATATGACGTGTATAAACGGAACACAAATTCGCCATTTTTCAAGAAATTTATTGGAAAGATTTATTACCCTCTCTTCATTTCGCGAATGAACAGCGCACATAATCTTTATATAAATTTGGAAAAGATTCAACAATTTATTATTATAAATTTTGTTTATAGTTAATAATGGAAAATCTGTTCAAAGCCATTTTTGAAGCTATAAATATTAAAAAAAAAATCATTTTTTATCCGACTAAAATTTTCTAATTTGTCGAGACTAAACAATGTCTAATCGTATAATAATTAGGTTGCTAGAAAGCTAGTTTTGTTAGCTTTAGCAAATTTATTTTAACAGAATGGTCTATAAATGTAAGAATAGATTAAAAAAGAAATAATTTATTGCTAAATTAATTTGATATCATATAATATTGCTTCGATAATTTTATATCACCATTTTTATTGCTACAAAACCTTGTTATATTTTATGCTAAAGAATTTTCTAATTTTGCTGTCATAAATTCAATTTAAAATCATTTTGTATTTACATGTTTTTTCCCTGATCGAATCTAAGGAGAAATAAGTATAATTAAAATTGGCTGCCGGAACGAACGCTGCCATCAATTTTATGAAGCGAAACTGCAACCGGAAAAATTGAATGAGCAGAGAAAAAGAAATCATACAAAAATATATTTTATTTAATGTTTTAGCATGTAAAATTAAGGAAATGGTACTTTCCTGCTAACGGG
>LDKF01000468.1:0-48487 GCA_001026735.1 Rotylenchulus reniformis
ATTTTCCAAATTTTCCAAATTGGCTAAAATATTTATTTCCACTGTCTTTTACCCTGCCAGTTGTTAGCTTATTTTTAATATTTATTTGCCAATGTTATTTTTCTTCATTTTAAATTCAGACAAGTACCGAAGTTTAATACATTTTTTATTCAATAGGTTAGTGGTTAGTGGGTTTTCATTTGTAAATTTTGCGTTTTTCGTATCGAAGATTTCAGTTTCGTGTTTATGTTTCACATTTTTCCCACATAAATCAATGATTTTTACTATTTTTTTTTATCATTTTTCAAATCAGCTCGCCAAATAGTAATTAGTGTTGGATTGACAACAAGGTATAAATCTCAAAAAAAAACACTGCATAAATCTCATTACACATCTAGGACATTATGCAAAATAAAAAATATATAATATATTTGCGTAATTAAAAAGTTATGTTTCACATTTTTCTCATAGTAATTAGTTTTGGATTGACAACAATGCATAAATCTCATTACACATCTAGAACATTATGCAAAATAATAAAAAATATATAATGTATTTACGTAATTAAAAAGCAGTATAATGGAATATATAATTTGAATATTCTTGTTTATTCATGAAGACCCATAATATATATTAAATTTTCCGATATATTCTATATTTTTAATTTTTCCTTATTATACGCCATTACGCCACTATGCGTTAGATGTGGACAAGAAATGGACTAAGGAAAATGAAATTAATAATTTTTTATCAAAATATGATATACCAAAAAAATTAAATTTACATAAGCCATCCTACCCGAATTGATCACTGTCAAAAATTATTGACGAAAATTATATACTTACGAATTATAACTAAAACTTTTATAACTAAATTATAACTTTTTCAATTGGTTTAAAAGATTTTCAATTGGTTCAAAAAAGTTAGGATTTGTTTATTTTTATATTTGTATTATGCGCAAAATTATGAGACAAATTTAATAAAGAAAATTTTAAGAGCAATTATATTATTAATAATATTAGACCAAATAATACATATCAAATTTGTATTATGAATCTCTGAAAATTCCTGTAAAAATCAAATTTTCGAGCTGGATGTTCTGCTAAAAATATATCAGAATTATCTAACTTGGAAATGGGCATTAAATTAGATTTTGTTAATTGCCCTTTCTGAAAACAGTTTTTTAAAGGATCTTTAACAACACTATTTCTCTATAGTTTGATCATCATATTCTTCTGCAACTACTGATATACAATAATGCCCCAAATAAATTTGTTATTGACAATTCTCTTCCTATACGATGCTTGCATGATGACTAGTGGAGATGGTAAAATATTAATAAAACATTTTTATTTAAAAATAACAATAATAATAAGAATAAAGACAATTGTTCGGTTTGTATCTGTAGGGAACAATCTGAATGGAGGCAATACCGCAAATCACTCCTTAATAGAAAATTAGTTTTAATCTTGGATCTATTCTAATTGTCTATGTTTCTCTAGGAATTTTCGAGACTAATTTTTCTGGATATATTTTCGGAGTNTATAAAGGGCCAAGTTTTCGTTTTAACGTGTGAAATAATATTTTTAATATTTTTAATTATCGAAGTGATGGTTGGTTATAAATTTATACGTTCGATGTAGTATTTCCATATTTTCTTTCTCTGCTTTCATTTTGTTATGGCAAGGTCCTCTGCTAAAGTGTAAAACGTTAACCCACGGCGGAACTCGAACCCACATCCCTCCAATCCGGGGAGTGCTCTGTGCTCTCAAACCAATTGAGCTACGCGGGCATGTTTTGCACTCATCTAGCTTCCCTTCATAGGGACGAGAAACTCCCTTCCCAAGCAGGGTTGTGCCGGATCAACGAACTTTTCGGATCGGGTTTCGGGTTTCGGATCAGAAAAAACATCGGGTTTCGGATTTCGGGTTTCGGATCATCCGGCACAACCCTGTTCCCAAGTGCCATGGAGGGGTCCACACCACAATGTGAAAAGGACAAAGGGCACTTTTTCGGTTTATGTCCATAAACCTACCAAAAAAATAAATTAATTAAAAAAAAACATCGGCTTTATTTTTATTGAAAACTGAAAATTTTATTTTGAAACTTTTATTTTTATTGAAAATGACCGCCAAGCATAATTTTCAACGCTGAATCCGATCTGACATCCATTTTGACTTATTGAGTCATCGTCATTTTTTGACGCTGATACATATCAAAAATGCCAAATGTAGAACCCGCAACAACTCACGGTTGGCAACAACAATTTTGTTGATTTTTTTTTGTGGATTTTTCAGTTTCTAGAAAAAAAATTTGAGAGTTGAAAAATAAGGCACCCTTCACTAAACCGGCCCCCTCTATTAGACCGGTCCTCCTGGAGGATGGTTGAAAAATAGGGCGATCGGCCGTTCTATTAAAGGTAATACGGTAAATCGAAGAAAAATAGCACATTTTATAATACGGTTTTAGGTTATAAAATTTCAAGCTTATTAACCAAAATCCTATGAAATTCCGTATAGAAATTTGCATATTCATCCCAGCATAAGTATGAATTTCCACTCAAAAAACTGCATATTCAATTGATTAATTGAGTATACCGAATAGTATAGTAACTATAAAGAAGCATGGATAAATCACATTATTTGTAATTATAAAAAATTGTAAAATATTTGTTTAAAAAATGATTATTCCTAACAATGAATTAGATGTCAAAATTGTTTGTTTATTACAACAAAAATCTTGAAAAACATTTTCCAAATTTTCCAAATTTTCCAAATTGGCTAAAATATTTATTTCCACTGTCTTTTACCCTGCCAGTTGTTAGCTTATTTTTAATATTTATTTGCCAATGTTATTTTTCTTCATTTTAAATTCAGACAAGTACCGAAGTTTAATACATTTTTTATTCAATAGGTTAGTGGTTAGTGGGTTTTCATTTGTAAATTTTGCGTTTTTCGTATCGAAGATTTCAGTTTCGTGTTTATGTTTCACATTTTTCCCACATAAATCAATGATTTTTACTATTTTTTTTTTATCATTTTTCAAATCAGCTCGCCAAATAGTAATTAGTGTTGGATTGACAACAAGGTATAAATCTCAAAAAAAANAATTAAAAAGCAGTATAATGGAATATATAATTTGAATATTCTTGTTTATTCATGAAGACCCATAATATATATTAAATTTTCCGATATATTCTATATTTTTAATTTTTCCTTATTATACGCCATTACGCCACTATGCGTTAGATGTGGACAAGAAATGGACTAAGGAAAATGAAATTAATAATTTTTTATCAAAATATGATATACCAAAAAAATTAAATTTACATAAGCCATCCTACCCGAATTGATCACTGTCAAAAATTATTGACGAAAATTATATACTTACGAATTATAACTAAAACTTTTATAACTAAATTATAACTTTTTCAATTGGTTTAAAAGATTTTCAATTGGTTCAAAAAAGTTAGGATTTGTTTATTTTTATATTTGTATTATGCGCAAAATTATGAGACAAATTTAATAAAGAAAATTTTAAGAGCAATTATATTATTAATAATATTAGACCAAATAATACATATCAAATTTGTATTATGAATCTCTGAAAATTCCTGTAAAAATCAAATTTTCGAGCTGGATGTTCTGCTAAAAATATATCAGAATTATCTAACTTGGAAATGGGCATTAAATTAGATTTTGTTAATTGCCCTTTCTGAAAACAGTTTTTTAAAGGATCTTTAACAACACTATTTCTCTATAGTTTGATCATCATATTCTTCTGCAACTACTGATATACAATAATGCCCCAAATAAATTTGTTATTGACAATTCTCTTCCTATACGATGCTTGCATGATGACTAGTGGAGATGGTAAAATATTAATAAAACATTTTTATTTAAAAATAACAATAATAATAAGAATAAAGACAATTGTTCGGTTTGTATCTGTAGGGAACAATCTGAATGGAGGCAATACCGCAAATCACTCCTTAATAGAAAATTAGTTTTAATCTTGGATCTATTCTAATTGTCTATGTTTCTCTAGGAATTTTCGAGACTAATTTTTCTGGATATATTTTCGGAGTTTTCTTTAGGAAAAAACAGATCTAGAATTTTTTATGAAACAAAGAACCCAGAAATAATTTAGGCGATGTAATTTAGGCTTAAACTGGAATGGAGGGCTTAAATTAGAGGGGGGGGGGTTAAAGTTTTCAATCCCTTCTATGATGGGTTTAATTTGGAGGGGGGCTTTAATTTGAAGGTGGGCTTAAAATAGAGGAAATATGGTATGTGTTGAAAATAAATTTAAAAATATTTTTAAAAAGATCAATCTTTGAAAATAATTATTTTTAAAGTTTCGAATTTCGAAATGATCGAATGAATTTTTTTCAAGACATCTAAAAAGGATCACTAGATGCATTTAAAAAAGGCCATTAAGACCTTTCAACTAAATTATTAAATGATATTTTTTTAAAAATATTAACTATCTATTTTCTGGGTGGAATAAAAGATAAATAAATAATTTTTACATTATCTTAAGGAGCTGCTGTGATTGCCAGTGGATCGACACCAGCAAATGTGGAGGTTTTGGTAGAACAGGCCCGTTCCTGGGCCCAGCATGTTGGTCTTCATTACCGGTACAAGGAACATCTGGCCACGTAAGTCGTTTGGCAAGAATTTTTAATATTCAATTCATTTTTGGAATAATTTTTTGCAAAATAAATTATTATTTTAACAAATTTACTCACAGAAATGGTTAAGTTTGAGATTACAATCTTGTATGGATAATAATAAATAACAAATTCGATGACCAAGAATATAAGGTATAAAAGAGTTTGAAAACGATGCTATCACAATTAAAAAGATGGACCTGGACCAGAAAATCAAATAGCTTAAGATTGGACCTGGACCAGAAAATCAAATAGCTTAAGATTTAGTAGAAAGGTCTTAACGGCATTTTTAAAATGCCCCTAACGACCCTAACGATCCTTTTTAGATGTCTTGAAAAAAACTTCATTCGTTCATTTCGGAGTAAAAATTTTTAATAATTATTTTCAAAGTTGATCTTTTTAAAATATTTTTAAATATATTTTAAAACATATAATGGCAAAGAAATAAAATGTTATTATTGTTACTAAAAAAGGAAGTTACCCTAAATTACTTCGCCTAAATTACTTCTGGGTTCTTTGTTTCATAAAAAAATTCTAGATCTGGTTTTCTTAAATAAAACCCCAAAAATATATCTAGAAAAATTAGTTTTCTAAAATTCCTAGAGAAACATTGACAATTAGAAGATATCCAAGATATTAAACTTAAAATCTAGTTTCTATTAAGGAGTGATTTTGCGGTTTTGCCTCCATTCACATTGTTCCCTACAGCAATTCCGCGCAAAATGTTTGAAGAGGCCTACGCTGTGCAAGAGGTTATTATTTATGTAATTAAAATTCGGCAGAATTATATATAAGATATAAAATTTAATATAATTTTAGATAATAAAATTATATGCGATTTTTCCAGGCGCTGGCCGAGTTGTACTTCAAAGTCGCATCGGACTACAAATTCCTATCAGAATGTTTCAAGGAAGTACGAAAAGCAGACGAGACCATATCAAAGCTGATGGGCTTGTTGGACGAGTTGCAACAGGAAGAGATACGACAACCGATCGCTTTGCAACTGATGCGATCGGTAAACTAAATGACAGTAACGGCATTGTACTGATAGGGATAATATTCGTCCAATGGAACAGCGAAAAGGGATATAGAAATTATAAAAAGTACCTTATATCTTTTATAGATTGTATTAGGAAATAAAGCACAATGTTTCCTAATAAGCACAAAGTTGGGCCAATCTACTTACTTATATACCTATAATACATGAACAAGATTATTGGCATTTGTAGGATTACATGTTCCATACCTGTGAAGATTGCGAAGAATCACAACCAACCCAACTCAAACAGGTAAATTCCTACATAATAAATTTTTTGCTCCATATTATTAGTAAAAATAAAAAGGATTAAAAAAGTATTTAATGTAGTTCTGTCCTTTATTGGATTTAATCGCTATTCAACTTGCGAAAATGTATTATTTAACATTAAAAAAATATTTATTTAATTCTACATGATAAAAATGATAAAAAGCTAAAAATGCATTAAATCGAAGTTTAAAAATTAAATCCAAAACTTTAAGGTTGAGATGAACATGGGTGTTGGAGGAAGTATCTCCGAGAAGGCCACACTTTTGCATCAACGGATTACGGCCAAAGCTGGAATTGACCCAAAACTGTTGCCAGAAAATAAGCCCAATGACACGTGGGCTGAGGGTTTCCACAAGGCATGGTAAGCATGGTGCTAGGGCGTTAAAAAAGTGCCAAATGCAAAATTTTGGCCTAAAACTTTTATGTTAGACTTGTTAGACAAAAAGTATAAAAGGCAAAATTGTTCAGCCTTTTATACCATTCGAATCAGCAGAAAATTCTGAACATTTTTACCTTTTATAATTTTTGTCTATAAGTCTAGCAAAAAAGTTTTAGGCCAAAATTTTGCATTTGGCACTTTTTTAACGTCCTAGTACCGGTAAGTATCAGCACAACCATTATGTGCAACTCTTACAAAACATTCTATAATCATTATATATGATGTTAGGTTTTCAGTGTGTAATTTTACATTTATAAATTGTCAAAAAATATTTTCATTTCATTTCAATTGTCTGGAACCATTCTATTCGCTAGGGATAAAAATGTCTTATCATCTCTAATATTATTTACACATGCTGTGGTTCGTTAGTAGAAAAGTGCAAATGATAGTAGAGTAGACCGGATAAGTTTTTTTAACTGTATATTTATATTGTATATTTGTATTCTTCGACTTCTGTTATTATGTACTAGTATTAGTTCTCAAAATTTTGAACTTTATTAATGACATTTGAAATTTATTATTTTACATTAGATTTAAAAAATACAATCATAGACGTATACACGTGTATGTCATACCTTTTGAATATATTACATATATTTACATATTCACCATTTTCAGGCAACAGTTCGGCGATCCAAATGCCATTTTTCTCATCATTATTAACCAAAAGTACGACATAGCTCATTATGAAATGCGTGACCTTGATTACCGACTGGAGGAACTCTCTGATCACAAAATTCGCATTGTCCATTTGAGCCCGAACGAGGCCTATGAACAGTAAATAATAAAAAATTAAAAGTAAATTCAAAAATTATTCTAAATCCCCATTTTTAAGTCGCATTTATACGATTTTGAACAAATGATATAGCAATGAATCATTTAAAAATCTAAAAAAATCAAAGCATTCATTTTTTAATTTTTTTTCTTTCGAATTTTTAATACGAAATAATCAATCTTCGATAGGTAGTTTTGATACTAATCCAAAATTGGCATTAATTTTGGTGCAATCTCATGTAAAAAAGCCAAAGTTAAAGTTATTCTAGTTTAGTAGTCTGAAATCAGTATTCAATAGCAATTTATTTGCCTGGCTAAATTAATTGCGACCAAACTCCATTTTAGATCAAATTTTAGAAAAAAATAAAATTTAATTTAGATTGTAAAAATTTAAAAAATTCTAATACCGTAAATAATGATGCTTAAACGACAAATAGGCTTCATCATTATCATTATTATCTTATCCAAAAAATATCGATAAAATAAAAAATTTTACCCATAGTTACATGCTTAAATTCATTAGGAAAATTGCAAATAAAATTAAAAAATGAATGCAATAGAATAAACACATCTTTTGTGAAGATTGCCACTTGCGGACGACCACAAATTGATGCTGGACGATAACGTTGTTGGCGTAGTGCACTTCAGTACAGCGCGTTTGATAAATCCGAAATTTTTGACGAAAAAACGAATTGACTTGTGGCGAATGGTTGAACGCTCCAATGCCATTGTAAGTAATGCCCTCCCAGAAATTGGTAGAAAAATAGTATTTGCGCACTTTTTTGGATTTTAAATTTTTGTAAGAACAATTATTTTACATGAAATTCGATAAAATATGATGATTATTTTGGATAAAATTGGTTTTAATTGACATAAAAAATGGATGAATGTCGTCGAATAAATTTGGACCGACATTCTTTCACTGCAAAATCCCTCTACATAATATCCAAAATACGAAAAATCTAAAAGACTGGAAAGAAAAAGCTTTTTCATTCTAGTTGCTATACAGAAAACCATTACCAACTTAGTTTATTTGACAGAATAAATCGGTTAATTTGATTATATTTGGTATGTTAAATAATCGATTTTACATTAAATTTAATCACTAAACTCTATAAGTTCCAGAAAAAAATAAAAAAATTAAAATGTTATAATGAGGGAAGCCTAAAAACAAAAAAATATAAAATATTAAATTTTTTAGAAAAATCCTACAATTGGCATGGATCTTGCAGATTCCAAAAAGGTTCAACAGGTATGACCAAACTTATATATTGAATAAAAATTAAATAAGAATGTCCTTTTTAAAATAATTATGATTAATAATAAGATAATATAAGATGTGATATCAAAATCTTACAAAGGATTAAAAATATATAAAAAATCATACAAGTATACAATCCATAAATAATGTTATATAGGTATATATTTCATGTAAAAACCTACAGTCTTGCGCTTTAATGGATGATTATCATCATAGTTTACAAAAGTTTTACACAGTTTCTTTATAAATATTCCAATCCGTGTAGAATTGTCATTTGTAAAAAAATTTCTTATATTTTTGTTGTGGATATGAGCATGATCGACACAAGATTCTTGTCACGTGTGATAATATTTCTTAGTGGTATTCTTTCTCGCTTGTATCCCAGATCATGTAATTATTCTTTGTATTTCCTTCACATCTCCACCTATATAAGTGATCCATTTTCCAGCATTTGTCACTCTTCTGTTTGCCTTCCATTCCCATTCCAGCTTCCATTCCCTCATATTCCATTCTATTCCATTGTCCTATATTCAATTCTGTTGTCTTCAATAAATTTTCCAACCGAGGACACAACAATTGGCGCAGTCAGCAAATCAACCTCAAGGACAAGACTATTCAACGCAAATGGCACCTAGCAAGGATCAAACCATTGTGCGTCTGACGCAATTGCTGGAGCAACAGGCGCAGCAAGCGGCACAGCAAATGGAAGCAATGCGTGAGCAACAGGCAATGATGGCGCAGCTCCTGGCCAATCAGCAGTGTGCTCAACCGCAGATGCAGCAAGTCGTCAACCAAAGTGCTCAACACGCGACCATCGCATCTTCGCTCGACAACCGCATCGGCAGATTCAACTACGATCCTGATGGCGGATGTACATTCAATGCCTGGTATCAGCGCTATGGCAAATTCTTCGAGGAAGATGGCAAAGACGGACGCAGCCACGAAGGTTCGACTACTCGTCAGCAAGCTCAGTGACGAAGACTACTCCAGCTTCGCCGACAGCATCCAGCCCCAGCAGCCAGATGATCTCTCATTTGAAGAAGCAGTGAAGCAGCTCAAGGAATTATTCGACGACACGCGCTCAGTGTTCGTTCGCCGCTACGAGTGCTTCAAGCTGAAACAACGGGCTAATCAGGATGTCATGGCGCTGTTCAACCAAGTCAATGCTGCATGTGAGAATGCCGACTTCTCACCTTGCTGTAAAGAGGAACAGAAGTGCCTGATTCTCGTCACTGCACTACGTGATGATCTTCACGAGCTAAGACAGAAGTGTCTACAAATTCTCGAAGATGCTCGACGGAAGAAGGAAGACATCACTCTGAAGAAGCTTCGTGAAGCATGCCGGACGTTCTTGTCGGTTCGGACGAATGCTACGTTGCTGTCGCAGTCCAAGACGATGTCAATCGACGCAATTTCTTCGCATCCAGAGCAATGGAAGCAACAGAAGAAGAAGAAGAACTTCAATTGTCATGATGCCAGAGGCTCAACTTCTACATTCAAGCCGTGTCTATCATGCGGACAAACGGGTCATCGACGTGAAGATTGCAAGTTCAAAGACGCCACGTGTCATCAATGTCAGAAGAAGGGACACATCAAGGCCGTCTGTCAAAGCAAAGCAGTTCAAGAGGCAGACAAGACGCCCACTGCTACAGTTCAAACTGTGATCGTCAGTTGACCAACGTACAGCTCAAAGACGACCGCTACGTGTGGAAAGAACAAGTGAAGATCAACAACATTGGATGTCAAATGAAGGTCGACACCGGAACCGGAATCACGCTACTTCGCACAAGTACTTGGAGGAAGCTCGGTTCACCGAAATTGATGCCTGCGACCAGTGCGACCACGGATCATTCAGACGGGCCCCGCTCGTCTACAAGCACGACTACGGATTCAGATGGGCCCCGCCCGACTACGTGCTCAACTATGGATCATTCAGATGAGCCCCGCTCGTCTACCCGCTCGACTACGGATCATTCGGAAGAGCCTCGCTCGACTACAACTCGATCAGATGGACCCCTCACATGGACAGACGTGATCTACGGGATGTTCTGATGTGCTGGCGGGACTTCAGGATTAAAGAGGGAGATGTTGTGGATATGAGCATGATCGACACAAGATTCTTGTCACGTGTGATAATATTTCTTAGTGGTATTCTTTCTCGCTTGTATCCCAGTTCTTGTAATTATTCTTTGTATTTCCTTCACATCTCCACCTATATAAGTGATCCATTTTCCAGCATTTGTCTATTCTGTTTGCCTTCATTCCCATTCCAGCTTCCATTCCCTCATATTCCATTCTATTCCATTGTCCTATATTCTATTCTGTTGTCTTCAATAAATTCTCCAACCGAGGACACAACACGCACTTATCGTATATTTAGGAGATCATATTGATAAGTTGGTATTTTTTTAATTTCTTTGTTTTCCAAAAAAATATCTTGTTTTTCAAAATTGAGTATATTCTTAATTTTCAAATGAATTTTCTAGGAGGCCAGATATTAGAGTCCCCCGGATCTCATCAGGAACTTTTCACTTTAAAATTTAAGATTTTCGATCATTATTGGCGTTGAAATTTCGATTTTAGAATCTTTTTTAGAAAATTGGATTTTAGCATCTTTTTAGAATATTTATAATCATAGAAAATTGCTATGATTATAAATATTTGAAAATTTGCATTTCCCAATAAGTTTTTAAAGAAAAAATCGTAATTTTCTTTTTTGAAATTCCTAAAATTATCAAAAATATTTTTTTCAAACAATTTTGGCCTTTTAGTTCGAAATTTTATACCAGAATCAGCATAAAATTCTGCACAATTTTTCATTGATATGGTCTATCGAGGTCTAAAAACTGAATTATTAAGATGGGTTTTGTCTCTTTTTGTAGCTAATTTTAACATTAATCCATCTTTTAACATCGAAATCATTTCATTTGGTTTTGGTTGTATTTAAGTTAAGAATTGTTTGATAACAATTTTCTGGCCATTACTCATCCTCTTTTTTCCGATTGATATCATTCTTCGTTCCCTCCCTCCTCTTAAAAAACTTTTTATAGTATCGGCCGGTCATTCCCATTCTCTATTTAATCTGAATGAACGATCAGCCTTCATAGCTTTGCTCATTATTATTCATATTCACTTTTTGCATCAATTGGACCTTAGTCCTCATCGTTATTCGATTTCAAAAATTTTCGAAAGGCTTAGGTTTTTAAAAAATACGAAAGATACGAAAGATTTAAAAATCCTGATCAAAAAATCGAGTTCTCAATAGAAATCGAGAGTTCAAATTTTTTCATAGGAGATTAAAAAAATTATTCACAGCATAAATGAAATCTTTAGTTTAGAGTTTTTTAGTTTTTTTAATCTTTAGGCCATCGGCTCAATAGGAGTCACATGAAAAATTTATTGAAATTTTTCCATTTAAATGTGGCAAAAATTTGTGGATTGGGAAATTCTATGCCCTTCTATAACACTTAAAATTCGGGAGATTGGGTCCATTTTAGAATCTTTCTAAATCAATTTATCTTTCTCTTCAACTCTCATTTTATTTTACAATGATATCTTCCATAAAGTTTATTCTTTTTTCTTTTCAGCAGAAGTATTTTTATATTTGATCTACCTTCTCAAAATTACCATTTTTAGATAATTTTCTCCGATGACCCTTATCTGGGTTCACCATCGCTCTTTAATCAATTAGCCATAAAATAAGGAATAATTGAAGAAATTAGCCGAAAAACTTCCAAAATTTAAAAATTATCTCTTGGTATTTATTCATTTAGTTTATGTATATTTCTTCATAAAGCTAAAACAATCATATTTTATAGAATTCGGTAATTTCATTAAGAAAATATTCTAATTATCAAATACTTTAAGGATCTTCTTCACCCCCAAATCCCAAATTTATCAGTTTTATGTATCTAAATTTTTAAATATGACGTTTTCTCTCGTTAAATTCATATAAAATTTAAAAATAAATGAAATCTAATGCCAGAACGAATTCTTCACCTATGAAACCCTTAAATAAAAGAAATCAATCTTTTTTTGAGAAATTATTTTTGACCATAAAAAGGGGCCTCTCCTACATTAATTCACTTAATCTGCTCTAAGATTTTTGAAATAATTTTTACTGGTTGATGGTTTTTTTGAAATTTTCAAACTTTTGCTTTTTATTCAGCAAATTTCCGTAAATAGATTTTGGCGCGTGCTCCTCCTACATCTTTTTCTCAACTTTTTACAATTATTCATCTGCTGAATTTCTGGGCATCTCAATTTCTTATACTTGCACATTAAAAAAGGCTCTTTTTGGGGCGTTAAAAGACCAAATTAAAAAGGCCATCGATTCACTATAAAATTTTGATATTTACCTGAAAACTATAAAAGATTTCAAAATTTAAATAAATACTTTGAGATTTTTATGTTTCTTATTTAAAATTTTCCGGAAAATTAAAAACTCATGATTTTTATCGTTCCATCACCTTATAATCTTTCTTTATTGCAATTTTTAACCTCACAGGAACTTTAAATTATGGACCAATAAATGGAAAAAAAGATTTGTCTCATAGGTAGGAATGGGATTTTTATAGTGTAATATGTTTTTTTTTGCATTTGCAAAATTTTGGTGTTCTGTCCATATCTTGTCTTTTAGGAATTTATTCAGCCATTTTCGGTAAATTACTTCATAAAATGCAATAAAAATAGATTGTTCAGTTCTTTGAAATTTTTCAAGTAAATTTTTTAGGTCAAAATTTTAGAAACTTGAATTTTAAATTTGAAACTTAAAATTATTAATCTTAAAATATTTTAAATTAGTCAAATTCGCTTAAAAATATTCCTTATGTGTTTTGGGCAAAAAATTTTCATTTTTTAACCAAATTTAGTTAAAATTTTGACATATTTTGGCCTTTTGGCATTTATTTATTTTTATACTTTTGGCCATTTGGTATATATTTCGACGCTTTTTATCCATATTTTTTTCCATATTTTGCGATTTTTAGTCCATATATGTAAATCTTGGTACTTGTGTAGTTTACGTGACAAATTTTTTCGAAAAAATTTTCCCCATAAATTAATCTAAATACTACTTCCTAGGGGTGATTTTTGACGCTGATTCCGATTCTGACGTCTATTTTGACCTAAAGCGTCATCTGACGTTACTTTTTGACGCTGCCGTCAAAAAAATTAAAATTGTTTTTTTCGTAAAATCAACTAAAAGTGACTTTTTGACGTCAATGTCAAAAAGTGACGTCAATGAAGCTTTAGGTCAAAATAGACGTCAGAATCGGATTCAGCGTCAAAAGTTACCCCAAGAAAATAATTTTTGATGATTTTATGAAAAAAAACAATTTTAATTTTTTGACGTCGGCGTCAAAAAGTGACGCAAAATGACGCTTTAGGTTAAAATAGACGTCAGAATCGGATTCAGCGTCAAAAGTTACCCCAAGAAAATAATTTTTGATGATTTTATGAAAAAAACAATTTAATTTTTTTGACGTCGGCGTCAAAAAGTGACGTCAAATGACGCATTGGGTCAAAATGGACGTCAGAATCGAATTCAGCATCAAAAATTACCCATAGCAAGTTATTTTTAGATGATTTTTTAAAAAATATATTTTTTTCGAAAAAATTTGTCACGTAAACTACATAAGTACCTAAATCTTATCCTACTCATAGTTTAAAACATTCATATGATTCCTCTTCTTAGTCCAATCTTAGTCCTTTTAAATTCATCTACTAAATATGAATCAACAACCCCATACTTAATTTGCATTTTCGTGCACCCATTTAACCTTTTTCTTCACTTCGCCAAAATCATTTTCCCCCTAACCATATACTAATCCTTTCCATCGGCAAAAACGGTGCTGGGTCGTTAATAAAGTGGGCAATATGGTCAATCAAAACCAAAACTTTTTTTTGAAGCATGCTAAACCAGAAAATTTCGAACTTTTGGCCGAATCTGAAAAATAAAAGATAGAGCAAAAAATTCTGCACAATTTTGCATTTATACTTTTGGCTTAGAAAGCTTCAAAAAATTTTTTATTTTGATTGGCATCATTGGTCACTTTTTTTACTTAGCACCGGCCACACTGGTGTTTTTAATCGGAAAAGCGCAATTCTTGAAAATTATAGAACTAATCTAATTAATAAATTTAATAAAAAATAAAAAAAATCGATTGTCAATTTTAAGAAAGTTTACATTTTTCAAAAATCTAACTAAAAATTAAATTTCACAATGTAAAAATTGATCTAGTAATGGAGATAAAAATCTGGGAAAAATCAGGCCTAGTCTTTATAAATAAAAACAATCTAAGTTTTCCTTAATACGCTAGAAAAGGGAGGCTAGGATATTTTAAAATAAATCGGTTTATTTTTAAAAAATGCAAAAAGTAATTTATCTTAAATGCTTTCTTCTAAATTTTATAAAAATTAATTACTTTTATTGAATACATTGTATTGAATTGTTATTCTTTGAATTAAATTGTGTTATAATAAAAAAAAATATTTGCCAGAAACGCCCGTTTCTGATAATTTTATAAATAAGGCCCTAAAAATTATTCCGCTGGGAAAAAATCAATATAGCCATTTTCAAACAATGTCCCGTCACTGAATGATGCCCAAACCCAAAAAATGGGGGTAATGGAGAGCAAAGAACGGGGAGCTGAGCCAAAAAACAGGTATGGATTATTTAGTCTCGAGGGAAGGGGAGAAATAGGAAAAGCCAACTGGAATATTGATGTAATTGACTACACGACATTTGGGACCCTACATTTGGGGATTTTGAAAAACAATATACCAAAAATAGAACAAAAAATTAGGTGTAGAATAAGCCTATTCGAATTATACTTTGCAAAAAAATTATGGCCAAAATACATTTTGGGCAAATACCCAGTGTTTTGGCCATAACTTTTTTTGGAATGGGCCAATTCAGATAAGCTTAGGCTTATTTTGTAGCTAATTTTTTGCTCTATTTTTTGATAACAAAAATTTTTTTATATTGCGTTTGAGTCGAGATATAACAATTGGTCTCCAAATGTATCACGTCCGTATTCATTTCTTCTATCATAAGACTGATCGTTTTCCCCTTTATTTTCCCTACCACATTCCGACCTTCTTCTTTTTATTATATTTGTTTTCCCAGCGAATAATTTCATTTTTTAATGTCTCTATTTATTTTATCCAACATTAAAACTTGCTAATTATTTTTTTTCTCTTGTCAATCTCATCAATGTCCTCATCCTCGTCGTCTAACATCAACGATGACAACAATTCTTTGGCGCGAATTCGATGCCAAATTTGCGCCCATTCAAAACATCCTCAAATTCCACCGGTGGCCCAACTGATCGCCGCCGATGAATTATTCGATCACATTGCCAAACACATCGGCTATCATCCCCATCAATGTACCCAATGCGAGTATGCAACCATAAAACCGGGAGAGTTGATCCGACACAACCAGTTGACACAGCACAGACCTGTTCAACTTTTCGTGAGTTTTATCATGGGAAGTAATATTTGTAAAAGGAATAGGTCTAATTCAGTTTATTGGTCCATGAATTTTTAGGGGTCCAATCAGATTTTGATTTCAAACAAATTTTAGGATTCCTTCACTTTTTACCCTATAAATGTGGCTTTTGCTATCAAGGGGTAATTGGCATATTTTTTCCTTTCTTTAATTGGCCATTTTTAACTTTTTTTACTTGGCCTGAAAAAACAATGAATTAAAAAATTTTCTCCGTCCCTTCAGAAAAAATGATTAGGTTTTATTTATTAAAAGTATAAAATCTGTTCCTTACCAGCATCTAATTGTACGAACCATAGGGAAATATATTTAAAAGATTTATTAGACCCCTAAAAGTCGATGAGACCCTTAATTGGATAAGAGTAGGGTTGCAGGAATCCCCGCGGGGACGGGTCACCGCGGGGACGGGGACTGGCGACCCTCGCGGGGACGGGGACGGGGACAGATTTTCGCGGGGTCCCCGCGGGGACAAGAAATTTTTTTGTCTTTTAATTATTGAAAAAAAATTTTCGAAAAAATTTTTTCCGTCATTAAAAATTCATTTTAAATTATAATTTTTTTTATTATTAAGCCATTTTCAAATTTTGGGAACTATGAAAAATTTTCGAGAAATTTTGGGTCTATAAATTTTTTTCAAATTTTCGAAAAAATTTTCAACATCAAAAAATTTAAAAATTTTCGAAAAAATTTTCAACAATCGGGGGGCTTATAATAATTTTGTATCTTTTCCGAAAATCTAAGTATTATTTTTTGTAAAAATGAAAAAATATTTCAGATGGGAGGGTAGGGGCCAGTTTGTCCCCACTTTGGGTCGCCGATTTCGAGTTCCCGATTACATTATAATAGTTGTGTCGGTGGCCCCGATAGGGGCCGCCGGAGAAAAATTTTCATTATTTTCGAACATTACTTTAGAAAAAATGCTTTGGAAAATTTTATTTTTCCGTCATTTTTCCCATTATCTCCCAGAAATAATGATCAATTTTGGCCGATTTCCCCATTCTTAGGGGTGCATTTTGTCCCCGTGTCCCCGCGGGGACAAGGCCCGCGGGGACGGGGACTGGCAACCCTCGCGGGGACGGGGACGGGGTCCCCGCGGGGTCCCCGCGGGGAGCGGGGACCCCGCGGTAACCCTAGATAAGAGTCCTAAATTGCAAAAAAAAAATTATGCTAATTTTAATATTATATTTTTCGAATATCTGGCAAAAATTTAAAATTTTTACACAAATCCGATTTTTCAGTAATTCGAAAGAATACCATCAGCGGAAAATCCGCATCTTTTTAGGACTTTCAAAAAAAGAAGTTTCACTGTTTTGTCAAAGGAAGATTTAAAAATAATTCCGGGAATGGTGGCCAAAGATTGACGGATTTGTGAAATGACATAGCAGTATAATTTAAAAGCATGGACAAATCTGAAGAAATATTTCAATATATGCTTGGCAACTTTGGGTCTCATTTTTTATAAACGGTTCAAACATCGCTAATTGATAGAAAAAAAACAAATTTGGAGGAGAAAATAGCTAAATTCTTCCGTTTGTTTATTTAAAAAAAAATTATGGCCATAATACAGTCAATTTAACCAAATTTTTGGGGATGGGCCATTCTCCTCCCATGTTATTGAACTGTTTCGTGTTAATTGCTTGCCCCCCTGCTTACAGAAATATTTATTTTTTTTAATTTTTAATTTTACTAATTTTTCAATTTTTAAGGTGGCACAAAATCAGTTTTTGGAAGAACTTTGCCATACTGCGATGGACGAGTGCAAGCGTCGACATGCACAAACTGCTTTAAATGCCATTACCACTCGAGCATCCATTAAAATAGAGGAGGTTAAACAAAATTATTATTTATGAATTTTAATTTATTGATGGATTAAATTTGTCTAACTAATAATTTTTTGTAAAAATTACATTTTAGCCAAATATTTTTCCTCGGCCCCCTTCTTTGCCTTCATCGATGCCATCAACCACACTGCTTGAAGAAAATAACAGTCATCAGGAACAAATTGAAAGCTGTTCACTTACGATAACTGGTGAAGGCAATAGTCAGGTCAGAACCAAAAATTTCAGAGAAGAGTTTGGGTCGGATGGCCCGATAGAGGGGCCAAAATAATTTTTCACGGAGACTATTTTAGAAAATTTAGATAAGAATTTCGTTGAATAATAGGTATTATTATTAGCGACACTCCACTAGAGACCCCAGAATAAAATGATTGGTATTTATCTTAAGCAACTGACCACCTTTATTTCGAACTATATTTTTATTATTTTTTAACAAAGTTGATTTTTAGCAATTGGAACAACACATTTCTGCTGGATCAAATGATTCAGCCCTGGATATAATGTATCCGTGTTCGAGACCCAGTGAATCTGCGTCTGCCGAAGAATTGGCCCAAATTCAACAGAATTTCATAAGAAAGGTAAAAGCTAATGCAAAGTGAAAAAGAAGTTGAATCAAAAATGGAATATTTTTAACCATTATATAATATGGAAAATTATTTTTAAAAAACTGTGATTTACTTGTTCAGTCTACATATTTCTTCCTCAAAAGCCCGATTTCTAAAAAATGCCCGATTTTTCAGTTCCATGCCGAATCTTATTAATTCTAAAAATCCTCATGTCTAATCTTATTCATTGTAGAATAATAATTATAAATATATAAAAACCTAAAAGGACACAAAAAATGAATTCTCTCAGCAGGGTGAATTGAACTCTATCCTAATCATTTGATTGGCCACTTCCAGCAAAACAAACCATTTTCTATGGATTTTTCGATTCTCTAGATCAAAACTATAAAAGACAAAGTTGTGAAGAATTTTATGCTGATATTCATTTTGCATTTTTAAAATTCGAATTAAATTGACGGTATTTTTGAAACCTTAATACTATATATCAATAGAATCAGTTTAAAATTCTGCATAGTTTTGGCGTTTATACTTTTGGTCTAACAATACACGGAATATATTCAGATTGTTTTTTTAATAACGCGCAAGCACCACCTAAAAACATCCCAGTATAATGGATAATGTAGTGATTAGGGATATATAGTAAGAATAAGTATATCCTTAGCAAAACGGTGCTAGAGCGTTAAAAAAGTCCCACTTTGGAACTACCTTATAAACTTTCTTTGAAGCTTATTAGTCGATAACTATAAAAAGCAAAGTTGTTTAGAATTTTAAGATCTATCTTTTAAGCTTTTCAGTTTTGAATTAACTTGATAAAATTCCATTTTTCGAAAACAAGTTAATTTTCGATATTTTTAAAAATTTCACTTTTTCAATGAAAATCTAAAAAATAAAAAACCAAAAGATAGAGAATAAAATTCTGCATAAGTCCAGGGTTAGCCTAGCAGGCTTCAAAGAAAGTTTAAGCCAGATTTGACCAAAGTGCTACTTTTTTAACGCCCAATGTGGCATTTAAACTGACGCTTTTAATATCAAGTATGAAATTTTTGCCATTTTATAGCCGGCACCTGGTTTTTGCTTGTTTGGAGATGGTCACTAGGGTGACCTCTAAAATGTATTTTTATTTTTTTTATTTTCAGCTCAATGTCGACGCGGAACTACCGGACGGTACGCCCCAACTGATGATGGGGGTAATTTATTTTTATTTTTTATTGCTTTAATTTGTTCTTTTAATTATATTTTTAAAGGTTGATTTTTTAATTTTTTTCTGTTTAATTTTAAAGTAATTTAAAATTTGGTTTATTTACAAGACTAAATCTTTTATTTGTATTTTATTAAACTATTTTTATCATTTAGCCGCTTTTTATGCATTTTGTTTGATTAGTTATTTAGTAAAATATATTCACAAAATCCTTTCTCCATTAGCATTTGGCCGCCGTCAGTCGACCCGCCATCAGCAGTTGGCCTGTTCCGCTGGCTCCCGGAAAATGCGTCAGTGGAAAATGAGTCAGTGGAAATTGCGTCAGTGGAAAATGCGTCAGTAAAGCAAAATTTCCTCAAAGGCGGAAAATGCGTCAGTAAAAAATAATACAAATATAAAGCAAAAAATGTAAGTTAAATTAAAAAAATTATTGGATTAAAAATTGTACTATAAAATTTAATTATAATTTAAACAAATGAGTATAAAGATATATTCATAATTAGAAAAAAAATTTAAATTAGAAATGATTAAATCAAATATTATATTTTTTGCTTTTTTTTTATTTTTTTTACTGATGCCTTCATTTTCCGCCTTTGGGTAATTTTGCTATACTGACTCATTTTCCACTGACGCTTTTTCCGGTCACGGTTCCGCTATCGGACGATGAGAAACTTGAGCGTGCTCAGATAATGAAGGAAATTGGCAACAAGTTGCTCAATCAGGGCAAGTATCATTTGGCGCTGGCCAAGTACGAGGTGTTTTTTAATTTAAATTTTTGAAATTATTTTACGAATTCATATTTTTAGGCCATTGTTTCCTTGTTGGAGTTTGCAGAACCAACTGCTGATGAGCTGGGTGAAGGTAGCGTTAAGGAGTTGCATACCAAGTTCGAGCAGGCATACATAATGGCACTGGTAATCAAAAATACTCATTTGTGGAGGGTCCTAATCTTCAAAAAATATTCCGCTGCCATCACAAAAATTTTATTAAAAATAATTTTATTTATTAAAAAATCAAATCTTTTTCCTTCATGTATTTTTGGACACCTCTGGCCTTGGAAAGATTTATTAACCCTTAAGTTTAAATTATTTAAGTATAATTTTCTTGGCATCCGACTGACTATAAAGGTCAGACTGAGGGTTATTTCTTCTATCGTACACCTCTAATAAATGTGAAAAAATGATTTTTAAAATTATTTCTTTTAATAAAAAATTTTTTAAATTAATTTTAATAACATGAAAAAAAATTTCGCGAAAAAATTTCAATATATAAAAGACAGAAAAATTTCTTGTCCCCGCGGGGACCCCGCGAAAATCTGTCCCCGTCCCCGTCCCCGCGAGGGTCGCTAGTCCCCGTCCCCGCGGGGAATTCCGCCACCCTATATAAATATATAATTGACTTTACTAAAAAAATGATTTATTCTCAAATTATTTTTATTTTTTATTTTCCTAAAGAGGTATTATACAAAGGTCAAGATAATAATGCACCTTCAAATAAGATATAAAACTTTGGTCTAGGATTTAATCCTGAACGACTTTAGTTTTATCGCGATTTTGATTTTTTGTTTAGCCGGGATTCCTAACACTATTAGAGCATTATTTTTATTTTTTTCATTTTTATTTTGGTTTATTTTTCAGCTAAACATTGCTTTGGTCAATCTGCGCATGGGCGAGAATGTTGAGGCACTGCGAAACTGCAACAAAGTTCTCGAAAAACAGCCAAACAATGTCACGGCTCTTAATTACAAAGATCAGGTTGTCCACATTGAAAACCGTAACTTATAAATTGGGAAAAAATAAACCTTTAGCACAGCTCACCTTTCGAGGAATATAGCAAGCTCCGCGAAACATAGCTAAAAATATTTTATGCAACCTTTCCGATAAAGTAAAAGTAACATGAAATACTAATAAAAATTAATATCAACATTTTTATATATTATCCAAATATTTCCCTATTTTCATCACAGATCAGTGCTCCTTCCTCTATGATGAACTCAAGCCCGACATCAAACATGGCTAATTCTGCTTCTGAAGCATTGGCGCAAATTCAACAGAATTGTATTGAAAAGATAAGTCAGGTAAATCCGCTATATATAAAAAGGAAGAGAAATAAGATGCTAAGACGTTAAAAAACCCGCCAAATGATATAATCTTTCAAAAAAAAATTTATAAGCTTACTAGAAATTTCGAACTTTTTGACCGAAGTTCGAAAAATTAAAAATACACCAGAAGATAGAGCATAACATTTTGCACAACTTTATTTTTTATACTTTTGGCCTAGCAAGCTTAGAAAAAAAGATTTTGGCCAGACTATAGCATTTGGCGGTTTTTTATCGTCTTAGCACTTTGGAAATAAAATATATTAACAAAATTTAAAAATATTTTATAAAAAAATGGTGCATACGTGTACCTATATATGCTAAAAACGAAAAAAAAATTATTTTTTATTTTTACAAAATGAACATCGGTTTTAATTAATTAGGTATCTGACTGAATCTGGTAATTTTTATTTCGATAGAACTTTTAATTGGGCTCTAAATCTTCACCAAATCTTATTTTTTGTAATTTTCACAGATTTTGGCCTCCAATCCAACAATGAATGTCATCATTTCTTCCTCAATCACTGACCAACAAACGATGGAATCTCCTTCCATTGAGCCAGCGCCCATTTTATCCGTAAATGTGCCATTGATTCCACTCAAAGTTTCGGAATTGCCTGCCGAGCAGAATTTGACGTAATTGTTTTTTTTATAATTCCTAAAATTATTCGTAAAAAATTTACAAAAATTCCCTTAACAAAACACACTAATTTTCCAAAATGTTCTCTGACGGCTCCAGCATGGAACCGAACCACCATATCGTCGAAAGGGCGACTAAAATAGAAATTGCAGACTTATAGAAATACTTTTTTCCGATTATTTTTGTCTGTTTCTTTTTATGGTAATATCTAATACGTCCTGTTTATAATAATTAATTCATAACTCAAACCTTTTAATTATTTTAAAATACCTTATTACTTCTAATTAAATGGTACCTGTATATGTTAAATTTCTCAAACTAGGCAGAAATATAATAAAGGTTACCGTCAATTTTAACCAACATTTGAAATCAAATATTAAAACATGGAATTAAGGTTGGTAAATGTATGAAAATTTTGGTGAAAAAAATAAGCAAATTATGTTCTTTATTTAGATTAAAAAACAAATTTAAAAACAAACTTAAAAAACCAAGTTAATCTAAATAAACAAATTTTATTCCGCTTATTCCATTAAAAAACAAATTTTATTCCGCAAATTTCATCTATTCTTCGGGGTTATGTGATAGCGGTTCTGAGAAAAAAAAAACGGAAATTTCAAATAAAAATTGACGATTTTTAGATGGGGAAAAATTCCGATTTTAGTTAATTTTTTAAGAAATTGACTGTTTTAATCCTTTCACGAAATTCCGAAAAATGTGGAAAGGCTAATACTTATGATCCCAGTATACATGAAGCACATTTACTTATTATTTTCCTTAAAAATAATGACATAATATAAGCAATAGATATGCATTTTTATTTTATGCTAGAGGTTACCAGTAGAATATATGATATAATCCATAATTGCTTCCAGAACTGTCGCCGATCCACCTCCCATTTTGGACGTCAATGCACCATTGGGGGTTTCGCCCTGTACAACGTCACCGCTTAAATGTTTACTCTGTGGCAAAATCACTTATAACTACGCAACTCGAGTGTACCATTGCAATATGTAAATATTTATATTTTTTATTATATTTTCCACATATATTTAAATACATAATTCCTCGCAAAAATAGGAACAAGTAGGATCCCTAGTGGTCAATATTTTTTAATCCCTCCAGAATGGGTCAACCCTTGAAAAACACATAAAGGCACAGGTGAAAACCGATCAAAGTTAATCGGCTGGTTTTTTCAAGGCCTTGGATTCAGTATCCGTCCCGATCGATTTTAGGATTTAAGTGGTTGTGGATTTCCAGGGCCTAAGCAACCCGGGATTAGCTCTACTGGTCTTTTTGCCAAATACGAATTTAAGCCACCTCGGTTTGGTGCTGTTCCGGTGCCGCACTTGCCACATGGAATTCAACAACAAGAATTGGCACACTCATCTCAAAAGGGTCCATGGGATCAAGAATCCACACTCGCGAATGGTGGACAAGGACCTCCAAAATATGGAGCGGGTTAAGCACGAGACGAGACTGATGTACGGACACGTTGACGAGGGACACGCACCGCCGAATGCCGGAGTGATGAGTGGATCAGCAGATGGACAAGCAGGAGGAGGGGGAGGAGGAGGAGAGTCAAGCGCGACCACCATAGAGCACCCGAACACTGATGCTGGTGAGTTAACACCAGACAATTGGATAGATACAGTGGTTGGAAAAGTTGCGACTCTACTCAGATCCGCTCAGATTTCGGAACTGGAGCCGAAAATTTTGAGACCCTCATCGAGGTCGCCGGAGTCAGACGGAGGCCAAACATCATTTTTCTGAATTTTTAAGATTTTATAAAAAAAAATCTGTTATTCGATGTATCAAACCGTACCGATTAAGATGGTGCATTTTATTCTGGTTACGAAAGTAATCTGGTTACGAATTCACACATCTTATTAATAATATTTTTATTCTTTAGTTTGGAAATCAACGACATGCCGATACCCAGTTCATATTGGAGCAGTTCAAGCAATTTCAACGAGAAGTGAGCCAGAAAATCGGCGCTTTGGAGCAAAAGGTATCAAATAAAATTTTGTATTCATAGAATTTGTAATAATTAAAGATAATTTGTTCTTGTGAACAAAAAAATTAATAGGATGTCAAATATAACTATTAATATTGAAATATTTTTAGCTTGCCAATGAAGAGAAGGAAAGGGCTCGGAAGGATGAGCAAATGAAACAAATGATAGAAGAATTGAAGCGGAAGTTAGAAAAAGAAGCGGAAAGGCCACTAATAAAAGGAGATGAAGAAGAGGAGAAGCCGAAGGATGAGAAAAAGAAGAACAGAGAAGAGGCGGAAAAGAAGTGGAAAGAAGGAGAAGAAAAGAAAAAGAGGGAAGAATGGAATCGGCAGAGAGAAGAAGACGAAAGAAAGAACAGGGAAGAAGTAGAAAGGAAGGAAGCCGAGAATATCGAGAAGAAACGGAAGGAAGAGAAAGAAAGGAAGCAGAAAGAGGATCAGAAGAGAAAGGAAGCTGAGAAAAAGCGAAAGGACGAGGAGGAATTGAAGCAAAGAGAAGAACAAAAAATGAAGGAAGAAGAGGCGAGGCAAAGAGAAATGGAGGAAAAGAAGCGAAAAGAGGAACAGAAGAGAAAGAAGGAAGAAAAAAAGGTGAAGGAAGAAGAGGAAAGAAAGCAAAAAGAAGAACAGAAAAGGAAAGAGGAACAAAAGGGGAAGGAGGAAGAGAAAAAGCGAAGAGAAGAGGAGGAAATGAAGCAAAGAGAGGAACAAAAGAGGAAGGAGGAAGAGAAAAAGAGAAAGGAAGAGGAACAGAAGAGGGAAGAGGAAGAAAAGAAGCAGTTGGATGGAGAGGAAAAGAAGAAAATGAAGGAATTGGGAAAGGAGAAATTAGTAAAGGAACAAAAAATGAGAGGAAAAAAGAGGAAGGCAGAAGCGGCTACCCGACATTTGGGGACATTAGGGATTTAGGGATTTTGTTATATCTCAGCTCAAATGCAACCTAGAAAAAATAATTTATTCTCAAAAAATAAAGCAACAAATTAGCTACAAAATAAGCCTAAGCCCATTCAAAATGGCCCACTTCGAAAAAAGTTATGGCCAAAATAAAATTTCGGCCAAATTCAGAGTATTTTGGCCATAACTTTTTTTGGACTGGGCCAAGTCGAATAGGCTTGGGCCTATTTTGTAGCTAATTTTTTGCTTTATTTTTTGATAATGAAATTGTTTTCCTAGGTTGGATTTGAGCTGAGATATAACTAATGGTCCCCAAATGTCGGGATCCCCAAATGTCGCGCCACGGCAGAAGCAGAAATGGAGCAAGAAGAGGGGAAGGAAGGAGAAAATGGGAAAAAGAATCCTGAGGCCGTTGATGAAGAGCATTCTGAAGAATCAGATGCTAATATTTTGAAGAAGGACAAGAGGGACCGAGAACTGTATGATCCTCAAGAATAAATTACTAATTAAAATTGTTTTTTATTTTTAGAGAAGAACAAATCACCGAAGCACTGATAAGGAAATGCGCGCGCTGTGGCTTGCCCTTTATGAAAGATGGCGGAAGCAATAGGGTGATTTGCCATTGTGGCATGACACAATGCTACATTTGCCGCCAGAGTAACATTGACTACGATCACTTTTGCCAGTGAGTTAGCAGTTTATTTTTGTTTAAAGTTTTTATTATTTTAATTTATTTAGCGAAATATTCATAAAAATATGTCTTTAAAGATATTTTTCAAAACTAATACTATTTTAGGCCAAAATCCTTAATATAAATGTAATAAATACCAATAAAAATTATTTTGCCTTTTTTGCAATTATCAAATATGTTTGGCATGAAACAAAATTTATAGTTTTATCCCGGTGTCTTTAAAAAATATGTAGTTCTATCCTAGGTTTTTAGCAAGAACTAAAATATATAGTTCTATCTCGGTATCTTTAGCAAAAATAAAATAAATTCTATCCCGATGTCTTTAGCAGAAAAATAAAATATGCAATTCTAGGTTTTTAGAAACTAATAATCCCATACTTAGTTACCCTTGATTCATGATATATTGGGTTGTAACATAAGTAATTTCCGAAATTTTCAAAATAATTTTTCTCTACCTTTTGGACAATTTTTCGTCAAAATTTTTATAATATATTAAGGTAAGAGATTAAGCATTATAATATATAATAAAAATTGATCCATTATAAAATAAAAGTTTTTAAAATCATGTATTTTAAAATTAACATGATTTCACGATTATATTAAATTTCTTTCAAAAAATTTGAATCTAAATAAATTTTCTCTAATTATTTCTGGTTATGTTCTTGGATGATCATACTTTGTATCCCTACAATTAAAATTATCCGATTAATTTAAAAAATTAAGTTTTTTATATAAAAATAAATAACATAAGAATTATGAAAATCTGATTTTTCCAAAATATAATGGCAAATAAATCGTAAGCAATCGATCATTAAAATGGAGAACAATCTTACTACTATATTAATAAAATAAGAAAAAAATTATAAAATTAAATCTAAGAAAAATATTTATGACTAAATACCATAGGGCTTTCTAGGTAATATCAACCACGCGAATGTAAGCCACGTAAATTGAAAAAACGATTTCAAATTTTTTAAAACTTTTTAATCGGAAAATTCCGTTTATTCAAAATAATCTACAAACATTTTTTAAAATAAATATATTTAATTAAACATGTATAGTTTAGTCCTTTAGATGAAAAAGGATAATTCTTTTAAGAGACTTTATTTTGACTTCTTTATTTCATTAATTTTAATTTCATTTTTCAATTGCAATAATCAATTAATTAAGATCATTTATAAATAGATATATGCTAGGACAATATAATGATATGTTATATTTGAAGTTGGGTTTATAAAAATAAAGAAATAAAATATTTAATTTATTTGTGATTTTCGGAAATTACTTATGTTACAACCCAATAATTCAGGCACCCTCGTGATCCGAATATGACCAATTGGAAGTGTAATCAATGCTCAAAGAAATGCATGCTGTACCAAGATGCCGACCAAATTGATGCCGAACTGGTAGCACAGATCCGAAACCGTCATGAGCGAGAAGAGGCTGGAGAAGGGGAAGGCACTTCACAAATTTGACAATCTGTTGTTGAATCACACTTTATTTTTTTATAATACCATACTTATATTTTTACCTTACTTCAATCATCATTCTGGAATTCATTTTTTTGATTTATTGCATTAATGTTGAACCGACTTTTTGAGCAGTGATGTGTATAGATATTTATTACGATTTTTTGTTAATTTATTTAACATTTTACAACATACATGATGTTGGCCAATGCCCAAGAAAATGCCCCTAAAATATGGATTAGCACCAGTCATGTTTGTGACTGGGAAAATTAATTTATTATCCTGAATTTTCAATGTATTTCTTAATATACCGAAGTTACATTAAATATGTAATATGCCATAATAATGTTAAAGGATGGATCCGAATGCAGGTACAATGGCCATTATAAATTTCAGACAAAAATGCTTTTCATCATTTCGACAAATTACTCCAAAAGAAAATGGCATTTCGAGCTTTGGAGCTGCAATTTTTTTGGTTCTGATCATTTTCCCTATCAAGCCGATTCGGAACCGATAAAGGTGAAAGAGAAGTAGGAAAAGTTACAACAGTTGTTGCACCTATTTATGGGTTTAAACAAACTACTGAAAAAAGACATAATTTTATTCAATATTTTGCCATTTTCCCACCGATTAGGAACACATCGAAAATGCTGATCAAGCACTGATCGAGCAATTTGCTAATCAAGGACAGAGGAGCCTAGACCAAAGCCCTTCTGGTCAATCAACCATAGAAGAATTTGGTAAACTTTTGGCCGATCTGAATTCGGAGGTTGAGGGACAGATCGATCTGGCAGAGCAAGCGATTTTTCGGCTTTGCTGGGACGGCAGAAGTGTAGTGGTATGTCACGGTGCTAGGGTGTTAAAAAAGTGCCGATTGCAAAGCTTTTGCCTAAAACTTTTTTTGAATAGGCCAACAATATAAAAGACAAAAAATAGCGAATTTTCAGCTCTGTCTTTGGGTCTTTTCAATTTTTTAAAATTGTTTTTTAAGGGAAATGCAAAAATTTTCACGGAAATTCGAAAAAGTAAAAATCAAAATGTTTAGAATTAATTTATACACCTTTTTGTCTTTTATACTTTTGGATTAGGAAGCTTTAGACAAGTTGTAGGACAAAGTTTTGCCATTGGAACTTTTTAGCGTCCATTTGGGTTTATTTTTTAATATCTTCACATGGAAAAAATGGGGGAGGGATGTTTCAAATTCCACGGACAAAAATCTCTTTCTATGGTACCCACAAATTGGCACGGGATTCGATTTCCAAGTTACACCAAGATACTCGGACTCGGTCGGTCACCGTTGTTAATTAGTCCTTAGATTCCTTGACTGTAATAGAAATTTATTCTTAAATTAAAAAAGCTAAATTTAAACCGAAAAAGCAGTTAATATGTTGAATTTAAAAAATGACAAATTTTCGTAATAACCGAAACCAACGTGGACTCAAACCGTGGACTTAACCGACACTCAATCAGTCCCTGATACTCAGACTTGCCTTCTGTGGTATACTAGGGTAGTTCACGGTCGGTTAACCGAACCGAAACCGAAAACCGGGTTTTTTGGCCAAAAACCGAACCGAAAACCGGGGTACCGAAAACCGGTAAAACCGAAAACCGATGGTCCAAACCGGTCGGTTTTCGGTTTTGACATACACCCCTAAGAAATGGATTTTTTGTAAAATTTATTGAAAATGCACCCCCCAAAAAAGCCATTTTGGATCCAAGATTAAAGGTATTTTAGCGAAAAACAACCTTGGCTCAGTGGAATCATTGCTGGTTTATTGGTGCTGGGAACGCAAGTTCAATTCACCACCACTCACATTTTTAAAATCCTTACTTCCAATCTTCTTTCGTTCATTTTTTTGATTGTTATAAATTTTTTAGAAAAAAATTATTACAAATAATTAAAGCTACCAGAAAAACAGATTTTTTTAATGATGATAAATTCTTGGAATTTTAACCAAAAGTTTCAGAAAGGAACATAAAAATTAATCAATTTTAAAAAGAAATGTGTCTAAATTTTCAAAAATTTTATCGGCGTCCCTATCGGTCCGCCGGCACTTCCCACAATAAAATTTCCTTAAAAAATTAATTAAAATTGACCATTTCTTTAAAGAAAAAAGTATAAATTTTCAAATAATTTCTTCGGTAGCACCTATGGGGCTGCCGGCACCTGATACAGTAAAATTATATCAATCCAAAATGCTCATTTTTATAAAATAAAGCCTAAGAAAAAATTTATTTTTTATTTTTTTTGAATTTTGAAAAAATGCTAATAAGATAGATCAAATAAATTTTTCTAAAAAAACAGAAAAATTTTTCACCACCCCCGTCCCCGTACCCGACCGGATCATTCCCGGAAATCTAAATACTATCTAAATTAAATGCTAAAAAGACCAAATTTTCTTAAGAAATGGATCCAAAATTTTCAAACTTTTCTCCGACGACCCCTGTCGAGTCCGTTGGCGCCTCAATTCTAAATTTTCCCATAAATTTGGTGTTAAATAATAAAATAAATGCTTAAATTTCTTTAAAAAAAATTTTTTATGGAAATTTTTCGATTTTTGATTTTTTTGGATTTTTTTTTGAAAATTACGAAATTAGCATAAACCGAAACCGAAAACCGGGGGTCCGACGAAAACCGAAAACCGGGGTACCCAAAACCGGTCAAACCGAAAACCGGTCAAACCGAAAACCGGGGGTACCGGTTTAAAACCGGCCTTGAACTACCCTAGTGTATACCATAAGAATGGTATTGTGTATTATTTTCAGCTTTTCCGGGTACTTGATAGTATATCTCGCAAAGAACTCTTGGCCAAAATTGATCTGGAGAAAGAGTGGATTACTAGCCCATTTGAACCCCAAAAAAAAATTGAGCGATTTGGAACAATTTTTGGAGTCCTGTTTTGGTGCGCAAAGTGCTGCTCAAATTTTGGATGTCCAAAACTTTGATCGACAATTCATTGAAGGGTTAATTAGAGGTGAAGGAAGGACACTTTCCTATTACGGAACGATGCAAAATGCACTGAATGAATCGGTGGAAGAAACGCGCAAAAAATTTGGAAAAATCTTGATGGGCTGACAAAGAAGTCGGAAGCCGGGGAAGTGCGCAAGAAGCCTGAACGCGTATTCTTTTTTTGTAACGAATTTCCGTGAACTTTATTGATACTGTAATTAGCCCTAAATAGATGAACAGATGTAATTATTGTTGTACCTGCTTTGTTGCAATATTCCGTTAAATACGAATACGATTTTAATGATTTAGATTCATTCTGATTTTATTTAAAAAATTGTCAAATTTGTTGGAATTTTTTCCCGATTATGATTGACGAAAATTTAGTGTATTCGTTGTTGTTGATTGTTCGATCCATTTTGTGGGTTAACACTCGACGTACCGCCGAACACTCGCCATTTTCGGAGGATCTCGTTATCAAAAGCTTTTTTGTATTCCTTGCTAAATTATTAAAAAATTTATAAAACAAATCGGCCTAATAACAGAAACTTAAAATCATAATTTTTTTTAAATAATCACCTCATAAAATAGAGAACCGGTGCCGGTGACGCGGAACTGAGGTTCAGCGGAATTCCGAGAATGGTCTCCGCGAACCATCGGACATTCTTTGATTCAATCAGAGGGACGATCAGACTGATATAGCACGCCATTATGTAGTAACCACTGATGTTGATCCCGATGATCAAACAAAGTGATCGGAGGATGCGCTTGTTTGTCTGATCAGAACTCGGAGAATTGGAAACTGAAATGAAATTATTTTAAAAAGCTAATCTATAGATTATTCTGAGAAAAAAACAAACATGCTTGATTGCGAAACGCCACTCCAACAATCAGGTAGATTATGATGATAATGGTGGCAAGGAACAGAGTGGAATAACCATAAAACGGAATCACATCCAGCTAATATGGAGAGAAAAAAATGGAAATTGAAATGGAATTCTTCTCATATTTAAGGATTCAAAGGCTCTCTATGGTTTAACAAGTAAGTGTAGGGTTTTCCACATAGAAAGTAAAGATGAATTACTTTTTTAGGCTGGAAAAGCTGTTTATATGACACACAACTTACTTCCAGCTATTCTTTAAACAATTTAAATTTATAATGAATCTCTATTTCCTTTCTTTAAGGATCAAATGTCTAAAACAAATACAAATGTCCCCTAAAAAATGAATGAGTGGGTTTTTGATTCGATAGCATTCTAAAAATTGGAGAGATCCTAAACTTAGCTGATTTATACAAACTGATCGAATATAAAAATATATGAAAAAGATTTGTCGGATAAGCTCTTTGGACCTGGATAAAGTCCACCAGACAGCCGGTGACCTTCAATTCGGGTATTACAGCAGCAGTTTGATTGACGATGTAGAGAAGATACGCTGGGAACACAAAACACACAGCGACAATGGAGCAAATATACGGCCAAAACTTGATGGAATGAGGACTGCAAAATGAACAATAAGATGCCTTATTTCCCTGTGCTAGTATGTTATAAAATGCCAGATGGGCGTTAAAAATGTGCCAAATGTAAAGGCTTTGCCTGAAAACTTTTTTTTAATATATACTATGCTAAAAATATAAAAGGCAAAGGTGTGAAGAATTTTATGCTCTATCTTCTGGCATTTTTGATTTTTTCGAAAAAAAAATTATTTTTAATAGCTGTTTACATTATTATTTTTTAATTCATCGAATTTGCATAATTTAGACTAACTATTGTTTACCTAGATTTCTATACTTATCTATATATGATTAGTTATTGAATAATATACATTAAATTATTTATGATTAAATCAAAAATTTCTTACAATGCAGGAAAAATTATGCAGAATAGTCGATCCAGTCCGGTGAAAATCATTGCAATCGGAAGTGCTCCTTGGTAAGAAATAATATATAAATTTCAGCGAATAAATTATGATTATATATACCGAGACCGAAGATACTCAATGACAATAGATGCATTGCCAATTTGTAGTCCATAAAATTGAGGCCCGATAATGATGTGAACAGAAAAAGGAAGTGGCCATGCTGGTGAAATATTTCGAACAAAGAGCACAGGGCCAACAACATATTGGCCGTGCCGTGAAGGGTCCTAAAGACATTTTTAATCATTTAAATGCTCTGAATTTTATTTTTTCCGATGAGATATAATTTTTTAATATCTCTTGCTTTTGTTCTCTTAATTCATTAAAATTGAATGTGCGCACTTTGTCCGAATGGTCACAAAAATCAGCGATGTATTACATATGATACCGAAAACCGCTATCATGGCCAAAGGTACGGCACATCCAATGAGTGGCCAACACGGATACACATCCTTGTATGACAAATAAAGCTGCAAATAATAGGTAAAGAAATCAAAGAAATTGTTTAAAGTGAACCGTATTATTGGCATTGATATCCATTATAGTAATTATTTCTGAAAGTTGAAAATTTGAACCAAAAAATCTCTAATTAATTTTTTATTAATACAAATAATTGCAATGAAAGTCATGAATTATCAAGATTGTTTAAACTTGAATTTATGCAACCTTTTATAATGTTCCATTGCTCATGAAAATGGCATTTTACTTTTCAATTTTCATACTATGAAAATTCCTAATTTTTAAATAAATAATTGCCAGTCAATCTCATGCACGCAAAGTATCATTTTTTGCTTAAAAATGATTGCATAATTAGTAGTCGATGGAAAGACCAGCACGCAAGAAGTGAAATACCGTAGGTTACACGACACTTACGCTACAAAAAATGTATGACTCGGTTTAAACGCACCCTAGAGAAATGGTTTTTAAATTAGAACAAAAATTAGCTGTATCAAGAGCCTAAACCCATTCAAATTGGACAATTGTTAAAAGCTTATAGTCAAAATAGAAGGTTTTAGTCAAATTCAACTATTTTGGCCATTTTTTTATAATAAAGGACCAATCCAAATGGACTTTAGCTCATTTTATAGCTATTTTTTGCTGTATTTTTGAACAAAATTGTTTCATTAGATTGTTTGTAGTTTGTACCAGTTATATGATTTAAGGTGCAAATGCCGTGACACGAATTCCTGGTCTAGTTTTTTATTACAATATGATAACAGAATATGTAGTCGACGGAAGATCCAAATCTTTCCCATTTTAATAATTCGTATAAAAATATATTTTTAATTACCTTGTCATCGAGGTGAGAGAAAGGATAATAATAATTTCGTCGGTATAATAATTACGACATTATTATTTTGGGCGGCTTATAAATAGAACATATGCAAAAATGATTGTGCTAATATCAAATTTCAGGTTATAAAATTATTTTATTTTAATAATTACATAAATAAATTTTTCATCTTGTAGATTTGATCTCTATTAATATGAGATTCTCTAATTCAAAACATGTCTTTTTAGAGCGTACTAATAGTAAGATGTTTTTTGTGGCAGCGATCGATTCGAATGAATATCCATATTTTCAATTGGGCTCTAATAATCTCTGTGAACTTGTTCAAAAAATAAACCAAGGAATTGTTCATTTAACAAAATTAAGTTAGATCATATACGAGGTCATCAAATATTAACATAAAAGCTTCTAATTCCAATAAAAAGGAAAAAGTTTTTTTCGTGCTTAACAGGAAAAAAAAGCATTTGCAAAAATTTCCTAACCCTAATTATAAATGTAAAAAAAACTTATTTAGATAGATGAACTCTTTTTATTTCCTTGTTATTTTTTTCATTTAAATTTTATATTTTTCTATTTTTACCACATATAAAATGTTTTTTAAAATAAATAATAATAAAAATAATTCCTTTTGAAAGTAAACTATTTATATTTTGAACTTTTGAACACATAATATACAACATTTTGAGTACCACCCATTAAGGGTGGTACAATTCCAAAATTTATATTTTACCTTTTTTTATTCGTTTAGCAAAAATAAAAATATCTTTTTATCTTTGAACATTTATCATCTTTTGAAGTATTTTAAATTCTGGTGGGAAAATAAAAAAACGGTGAAGGGATTCGACCAAAACATATAACTATTAGAGCTTATTTAACTTAAAAATCCTATCAATAATAAAAATTAAAATGCAATTTTATTCTATTCAATTTCATATTCTTTTATTTTTAGAAGGATGGTGGTAATGGAATATTTTATATAAATTTTTCATTTCTGCACGATTATATCAATAAACGGGCAGAAAATGAAATTTCTTTTTTTACGCTTTTGATACAACATCATCACCATTACACTCCAGCTATAAAATTTAGGTTTTGTTGCAAGAAATAATTTTGCATAAAATATGATCTATGCATTTTTATTATAACCTTAATATGTAAAATAATTTAGAGCAAAATGTAATTCAAATAAAGATTTTTAATAGTCTTAACAAAAATGAAAATTCACATTTGAACCAGGGAGTGAATAAAAAAGCATATATTTTTTGAATAAACTTTTAAAAAAATGAAATTTAGTTGGTTCTTTTCTCATTTTTTCATAAATAAAGCAAAAAATTAGCTTTTAAATAAGCCTAAACCTTTTTGATATTATCAATTATGAAAAGTTCGGCCAAATTACTCTAATTTGGCCAAACCCATTTATTTTGACCATAACTTCTTCATTAGGAACAATTTGAGAAGGCTTTATTAAAATAGTTTTTAGTGTAGTTGTAATGTTTTCTTACATATTTGGGCAAAGGCTTATGATCATGGATTTTCTATTTTAAGCAATGATTTTGCAAATAAGCGGAAAATATTTTTGGCATAATAATATATCCAAATATAGAAATATGGAATCATATAAAGTCAAGAAATAGTGATGGTAATGTTCTATCCATCAACCATTCTATTTTATTATTTTATTTTCACTAATATATGAAATCATTTTTTGAATTAAAGCAATCATAAAATGACTACTTTCCTTCAAAATTTTGCTCATCTCGTATTTTGGATATGTTTTGCAATAGTGCTTGGGAAAAATCATGGTATTGGTATTCTAAAAAAATAAACCTACTTATTTAGAGAGATGGAAAAATTAAAAAAAAACGAATAATATTTAAACTAAAAGCTGGATATCAAATAGGTAACCACAAATGATGATTAATTAAAAAAGAAGGTAATTTGATCTAAATAAAACATTTTTTTACAAATTATGTCAGCCTTTTATTTACTAATTTTTACAGATAGTTATGGGAATTAAAAATTCTATTTAAGATAATCAACCTCCATTGGATAAAAGTCTGGAAGATGCCCTGATCCAAGCACTGAATAGAAAGTTGGAAATGGATAATGAGATCCTAACGGTCAATTTAAATCAGTTTTAATGTTTTAAATAAATTTATTTTTTCACTGAAAATCCACTTTATTATAGATCTTTCCTGTTAGGGGGGTGGTTAAAATTCTCCCGGTTAACAGAAAAGTACCCAATTGATTGCTTAAATATTTTAAATTTATTTTCTTAGCTTAGAATTTCTATATTATTTCAAAAAAAAATTATAAAATATATTTGAAAATCCAACTCCTGAATTTAGGAAATTAAAAATGACAAAGAAGCATATCGGCTCCAAATTATGTAAGTTCTTGAATACCCAATTCGACTTCTATATTTCAATTAAAAAGAATGAAATTTATCCTTTTAACCATAATTATATTTTTCTTATATCAAAAATTTTTTGAATCAATTTTAAGTTTTTAGTTTGATTTTTTTAATATTAAGCATTAAAACATTGGATAAAAAACCGATGACAATGTGGGTAAGCAGCAAAACGACAGTGAAAGACGTAATAATGGAGATCCAAAAGGAAAATCAGCAGCAGTGGCCGATCTTTTATCAGCAAGACCTAATGTCCAAAGGGGTAAAGCCAAAAAATATATTAGAAATATTAAATTTTTGGAGAGAGATAAGCATTTTTTACAGAAAAAAAATGTGCGAGTTGCCAAAAATAATAAATAAATTAGTAGATAGACACATCAATATGGCTTATTACTACATCAAAAAAGCTTATGGACTAGATAGTCAGAAAATAAAGGCTAAAAGTTCCAAATATGGGATTGAAATAAAAATACTCTTTAAAATTATTTCTTTTGGTAATAATGCAGTTTGTACCCCCCCCCCCCTTTTTTTTGAAAAAAAATTCAATGACTCAAAAATGGCCGAAAATCACATTCTAGGGTCAATTTTTGACGCTGAATCCGATGATTCTATAAATTAACACAACGCACAACTCAAACCAAAAACAATCAAAATTATCAGCACCTAGGAAATAACCGAATTAACCGAAAACTATAACCGATCACTGGTACCTACAGGGTGACCAGAAAGTCCTGTTACACTCATTTTTCTGTCCCTAACTTTTCTTTGAGAGAGGGATTGTTTATTACTTTTTTTTGTTTTGTAGCCCATTCAATTCTCTATAAAATCTAGTCTTTGAATTTCGGAAATAACATTATCCAAATAGGGAAAACGAGCCTCCAAAATATCAACCCTACTTGGCGACTCTAGGATGAATGTCTACCAAACCATCAAAAAATTCCAGTAAAAAAATTTCAATGGAAAAAAATAAATTTTATGCATATGGCACATTAGAGTACTTCAAAAATGAGCGAAAGATCTAGGTCGTCCAGGACCAAGCAAAACCGGTACAGGTTCAGGAAGTGAGTGGACCGCAAACCTCGGGTTTCCATATGAAGAGTCGAATATGAGACCGGGATTAAAAGGAAATCAATCTGACTAATGGCCAAAAATGAGCTATATATCGGACCCTATAGACCCTAAAAAATTCAGCTTAGATTGCGAATCAAATGAAGAATTTCGGCCCCAAAGAAGTCGATTGTTCCTCCAGCGGCACGCAGGTACCCCCCATCCTTCTCCCAGACGAAAATTTTTCACAATCGAAGCCTATCCATAATCATAAAAATGACATATTATGGACAGAAAAAAACCTGCTCTTTCTGATCGTATAGTTAGTCACTTCAAAAAGGCCCTATTAATTATGGTTTGGACCGGAATTTCACAATGGGCAGAAAACCGCTGATTTTTGGGTGCCTAGGGGTCCAAATCAACAAAATTTCTCATACAAGGGGAAATCTCCGGGGCATTTTGAAACCTCGTTCTATGGACTACTTTTTGGCCAAAAGAGAGAATTTTCCAACAGGAGTCTGCACCAGCTCACAGGGCTCGCGAATTTCAGGCCTGGTGTCAGGCCCATCTGCCCGGGTTTACCACTTTTTGACACTGGCATCAAAATTTTTCAAAAAATCATCTTATGTCGAAATTTTAATGCTCCTGAGATGCTGCATGTAGAACCCGCAAACGAATATTTCAACGTCAAAGTGACGTCAGATGATGCATTACGTCAAAAAGGACGTCAGAATCGAATTCAGCGTCAAAAATCACCCCTGGAAAGCAAATTTTTCAATAAAAAATGAAAAAAATTTTTGAAAAATTTTGACGTTAACGTCAAAAAGTTACGTCAGATGACGCGTTACGTAAAAATGGACGTCGGCAACAGATTCAGCGTCAAAAACTGACCTTAGAAGGTGATTTTGGGCCATTTTTGGGTCATCGAATTTTTTTCAAAAAAAGGGGGGTACAAACTGCATTATTACCTTTCTTTTTTGTTAGGTATTTTAATAGGTACCAGTGATCGGTTATAGTTTTCGGTTAATTCGGTTATTTCCTAGGTGCTGATAATTTTGATTGTTTTTGATTTGAGTTGTGCGTTGTGTTAATTTATAGAATCATCTTTATTATGCTTCAAAACTCAATACAAAGTTAAAATCTGAGCCAATCCTATCAACAAGTTTAAATAATTTGATGGGTACCAAATTCACTAATAAAAATTTCGACTAACCGATCATTAGAGTTCGTAACAATGAACGCCATAAATCTTTTTAGAAGCCACTCAAGGATGCAAAAACCATGGCAGAATGCGGTATTAGGAATAATGGATTTGTGCCGACATTCCATGTTTTATTTTGGATATCTGTTGGCGAGGAAACTACCCATAATTATCTAATTTCGGACTATTTCGACCCGAAATTTAACCGTGATTTTCGAATTAAAAAAATAAATATTCGTGTTCCTTTCGCTGATTGTTCATTTTTTATTTTTTAGGATGAAAAATTGCGTTATCAAGGTGGTCGTGTTTATCATCATCCTTATGGCTCCAGACGTTATGCGTTAAAAGTAAATTTTTATGTTTATTTTTGTAGATTTTCATCAATATTATTCTTGTAAATGGATATTTTTCCTACAAATGGAATATTAAGATATCTCACTCAGATCATTTTTATATGAATTTCTTAAAGGTTCTTGGCAAGTATCCTGATAACAATTGGCTAAACAAGTCCCAAAAACCTTCATTGCTCGAACATCTAAAATCTAAGGTAATGGTTTAAATATGAAGAGCACTGATCAATCAATGACCATTTATAAAATTTAGGGTGAAAATTTATTATTTTTAATATATGATATTTCATATATTTGCGCATGGCTTTAACGGAGTGGATAAGACCTAAATATCATCCATTCTATATGACCTGAAATTGAATCCTGGGTAGATTATTTTTCCATCAGGGATCCTAGAACAGCAAAGGTAATGGTTTAAATATGAACAGCCAAAATATGTGAATAAAATCCAGACATTTTTAGAAAGTCGGAAACAGGTGTAAAAACATTAAAAATTCATTTTTGTAATATCAATATAAATGGGTTTGCAGGTTTGGGTGAAAAACCGCAAAAATGAAAAACAAAATGCCGATGACCCGCCAGAGGAGGAGGGATGGCCGGTGGCCTACCATGGCACTTCTATTGAGAATGTCATGGGCATTGTAATAGAAGGGTTCCAAGCTCACAAAGGCAGCTATGGTACGGGCATCTACGCCTCGCCAGACCCAAAGATCGCACTTCAATATGCCAAAGAATATGAACATAATGTATGGTTTTGTGTTCTTGGGAAATCTTATTAATTATAAAAACTTTAGGCGCTAGTTCGAAGAAGCCCCCCTTGGGACTCTAACTTTTTTTTGAGTCTCGGGACATAAAATCGGGTTAATTCGACTTTATTTGGTTCTTATTCGAAATATAATGTTATTAAATGCATATAATGTTATTAAAATATAATGTTATTATTAAAATATAATATAATGTTATTAAAATATAATGTTATTCTGCCAGTATTTCATACTGGCAGATTTCTGTGCCGCCAGTATTTCATACTGGCAGATTTCTGTACCGCTAGTAATTCATACTGGCAGATTTCTGTGCCGCCAGTATTTCATACTGGCAGATTTCTGTACCGCTAGTAATTCATACTGGCAGATTTCTGTGCCGCCAGTATTTCATACTGGCAGATAACCTAACTTGCTCTCAATTTTCAGGCGGTCAAGCATTTTGAGCAAAAGGGGAACATTTATTCGATTCTTTTGTAAATGTATTGCGTGAAATTACAATATTGAATAAAAAATGATGAAAATATTCGATTTTATGTCCCGAGACTCAAAAAAAAGTTAGAGTCCCAAGGGGGGGCTTCTTCGAACTAGCGCCAAACTTTAAATAAGAAGAAATACAGTAAGCAGTTTTTAGACAGCTTCACAACAATTAATACGTTTGTATTGCTAAATGAAGTCAAGAAGTATGTAGTGTTAAGGGTACTACTGTATTAACTTCAATTCTTACAAAACTTATCTATCAGGAGTTAATTTTACCTAATCTTTTCATTTACGTAAATCGATGTGAATTTTGTCATTTACCAATTGTAACAATGGGACTTTTGTCCAGTTTTATTTATTTTTTTAATCTTCGTCATTGAGTAATTTAGTCTTAAGGGCTCATTGTTACTTATAAACATGGGTTTCCATTGTGACGGACAAATGACAAAAGCCAGGACCGGTATTTCCCAGGTCTCCAACAAAACTCGGCTAAATCTCAACTCTCACAAAATCAATCAATAGAGAAATTTGGGACCTTAGAATCACAACTCTGATTAAAAAAATTTGATCCGTGCTCTCATTTTTAATAGGATTTATTATTTATCTTTACTATATTTCCAATATTATAAACGCATTTTAAAAATGCTATCCATATAAATTCATCTCAGAAATACCAATCTATTTCATCGTTACTAATAGTTTTTTCATAGGGAATAACCTTCATAATTTTAATATAATTTTTAAAATATTGGTCTTTTACTTCCTTTTATTCTCAGGGTAAAATGTACAAACTGATCATACAGACACGCGTGAACCCAAAGGATTTGGAGGTGGTGAGCCATGGCCTTCAATATTGGCTGTTGTCCGAAAGTGATGCTATTCGGCCCTATGGAGTCTGTGTCTATGAGGTCATATTTAATGACAATGAGTGGGAAGCAAAATTCTGAAAAATCAAGCGAGGATAAGGGAATTTAAATTTATACAAAAAAACTCATTTTAACTACAGAAGAGTGATGTTTTTTCTATATGCGATTCTTTTTGTCATTTTTCTTTATATTTCATTTGCTATCTATTTTATTTCATAATTAAGCTCTTATTTTGCATTTTACTTTTATTATAGTAAATGAAGAAAGTTTCCTGCAAGAAAGCATTTTTCAACATGTTCTGTTTTTATGCTTTATTTCTGATTTATAATTTTCAACTTATGCTCATTTATATAAATCCATACATTAATATATAATTCTAAATGCCTATGAAAAAACTTAAAAAGGGAAAATTTTGCGCATAAAAATAACAAACATAATAGATGATAGTTTTTTAAAGACAGCTGAAGTTACAAAATTTTCGGATTAAAATGAGTTGAAATTGATTGTTCAGCTAATAAAAAATTTAGGAATTTTAAATGAATTGGAAATTAAGGAAAAAAGATTTTATATAAAATATCTCGGACGATCATGTGATATCACATGACGTTTTATTCATAAAAATGCAAATAAATTTTGATCCTTCTTTTGATTCAATTTCGTTAAGAAATTGTAATATTTTTGCTGAATTAATTAATTAGCTTTTTTCCACATTTTTTTGAAAATGAATTTGACAATATCATCAAACAAATTCAGCTATAAATTCAGGAATCTATTAATAATTGTGATTTATGCTGAGTGATCCAAAAGTTTATTTTTCTTCTCATACGGTATAATGTGTGAAAATTATGCTGAGAAAAAAAATTTAAAAAAGAGGAAGCGCCCCCCCCCCCACGCCCAAAAAAAAGAACAAGACCATAACCGAGACCATAAAAAACCAATTTTACTTATCAGTACAGTTGTTAAACGTGGATAATGAATTATTGTATCGTATTTATTTGCCACTAGAGCGTCGTTCCATAAATGTACGAATAAAATTATTTATTTGAATTTAAATGCGCAAATTTAATTTACAAAATTAAAAATTAAATTGTTAGATATGAGTAATAGTTGGTTTTTAGCGCGATTGTTTTGGCGCTAATCCCCCCATTAAAATTATGACATTTCCGTCCCTGCTTTGATTTGTATTTCATTCTGGTATTCATTCCCATATTGCCTTAAATTATTGGATTTTCCGATCTAATAATAAGTATTTTATTATAACTATTTGGACCTTAATTCGTTTTTGTGAATTATATTTATTTTATTCAACTTATATACAGTATATTGACAATCAAATACATAACATAAATTATATATGAGTCATCATATATATGATCGATATATACGACTTTAGGATGTCCTCGTCCTCCAATTCGGCCTGATAGTAAAGCTTAAATTTTTAAAATCATGTTTTATTATTAAGTTTTCTAATCATTATCATACTATTTTGTTCTTAAATAATTAGATACTCCATAATGAGTGGTTTATTCGGCGAAGGTATATAAAAATGTGTAGAAAAAAATTATTTAAAAAAAATAAAATATAAAAATTAAATGCAACCAAATAATACAATTTCTCGCAGAAAATAATCAATTGAAGATACAAATTTATTTTGCATATTCATGAATAAATTCCATGTGATATCATAAAATATACAATGCTTATCCAAAAACATTTAGAATACAAAATAAATTTCATATAAATCAGTTCAAATTTATTTTGCATATTCATGAATATATGCCATGTGATATCATAAAATATATAATGCTCGTCCAAAGACATTTAGAATACAAAATAAATTTCATATAAAATCTGTTTTCTTAATAAATAAATCATTTATATATTCTTAAATTTTGATTAGGATATTTAGCTATTTACCATACTATTATAAATCCATAATGGATAAAGAAATTTAAAAAAATGAATTTTAAAATTGATTTTTATATTTTAATTTTAATGGCTAGTTATAATAATTAGACTCTAACTACTTATTTTATTGACTATTAATTGGAAAATTTCTTTTCAGTGCATTCTTAGTTTTTGTTGAGTTTTATAACGATATAAACAATTTTAAAATAATCGCATTTAAAAGATAACCAATTAATTTTTCCCAAGCAACTTTTAATGATGGGTTTCCTTATCTGGTTGTGTTTTATCATCGTCCATGGGATTAATCCTGGTAAAATACGCCAGTCTTATTTTAAAAATTTCCAAATTCAACTAAAGGTCACGCTGTGAAAAATCTATCCTTGGAAGGAGTTAAAGAAAAAGGCCTGATCCAGGTAAGGAATGCGCATTCTCGGAATGGACAATGTGATTCAAAGTTTTTTGTCATTAAAAAATTACATTAATCAGTTGCACTTAATAGCATAACAATTAAAATAAAAATGAACCTTTTTAAAAAAATTAAATTATAAAAAAACATAAATAAGCAAATAATTAAAATTAATTTAAGAGAAATGGTGAGAGAATATCATTTGAAATGGTAAAAATGGATAAAAAAAATTTAATAATTCTTTCAGCCTCAACAAAAGAAAGGGATCGTCCGAGGTCCAAAGCAATTACCGACCCATCTGTCAGCGCCGGATCAATTCCAACTAAAGTAAAGATAATAATTTTTTTAATTTTTTCGAATTCGAATTTGATTTTGGAAAATATTAGTATATTGTTCAAATATATTTTTTCTATTCCTTTTTATTTATTCTAACAAATGGTATTTTGTTTTAAAGAATAAAATAAAGAAAATTCAATTTTTAGTATTATTTTGGACAACAAACTGATGACCATGTGGGTGAACAGTGAAACAAAAGTGGAAAGCATAAAAGTGAATATCAAAAAGGAAAATCAGGGACCGCCCATTTATGAACATCGCCTAATGTTTAAAGAAGTAATTTTAGTTATGATCGAAGCGCAGACCAATACATATGATGAGGGGATTAAAAAGACAATTAATAAAATAAGATATAATCAGATTGTCTTTCATATAATATAAAAATTTGGATAAGAAAAAATTATTACTGCTGAAGAGCTTTATAGATTTATTTTGCGCTAAATTTTTAAAAAAAAAATAGAACAAATAGAACATTTAAATCCCCTGATTCAGATTCGATTTACAACAAAAAGTATAAATTGTAATTGTACAAAGTAATAGTTGGAAAAGTAATAAAGGAAAAGTAAAGGCTTTAATAAATCTAACCTTGTAAGATTATAATCATTCAATTAACCCTCCTTTTTATTAATTTTATTATCTCTTTACCTTACAATAGCTTTTAAAAATAGCGTATAATCCGTGTTTAAGTTCATTCCAACCTAATCTTTAAATATTTTTACAATTTTTAAGTTTGATTTTTATAGAATCAACTCGAGGATGCACAGACGATGGCCGGGTGTGGGATCACTGGTGACGACGGTGAAACTCCGGAGATCCATCTGATAAGAGACTATGGGTTTGATGGTTACTATCTGAACCCTGAATATTTCGACCCTCAATTTGATCGCGATTTTCGAACGGAAAAGGTTTTATTTCACTGATTTTGGCGGATTTAACTTTATTTTTGAGGACGACGGCACAGTGAGTTATCGCGGCAAATCTGTTTACGTCCGTCCTTATGGATCCATACGTTATGCGATAAAAGTAATTTTTATGTGCCGTATTCATCAATTGAATACCAAATACTGGTAAAACCTTGCCCAGTTTCTTAACACGATTTTTCGAAAAATTTTACATTTCAAAATTTTTTTATGTAAATTCGGTCTACAAAAGGCTAAAAGATGTAATACAAAATTTTACAAATTTTTGCCTTGTATAATTTTGGCTAACTGACCGAGATGGTTTGCTATTTGCCACCTTTTTAAAGTTCTGGCACCGAGTCAAACATGGGGTCAAAGGATGGATACCAAAAATCAATTTATCAGATTTTTTTAAATAAAAATCAATTTTCTAAATATATTAATTAAATTTGGTGTTTCATGTTTATACACACTCATACAATTATACACTTTGTCCATAGGTTCTTGGCAAGTATTCGGATGACAGTTGGCTAAACAAACCTCCAATAAAACCAAAAGCAAAACATTTACAGAGTTGTTGGCGGAAAAGCATGGCACTCATTGGTTCGACGTCTGCTGAACTGTTTAGTTTGTGTTTTATTATCAATACAATCAAATAAAATCAATGGGTGAGACTGAAAGCATTGGCTAACTCAACTGTGACTTAAATATCACTCGTCTTGTCTCATGTTGAAGGGTACTTTTATGTTAGTTTAGGATCATTTACACTCATAAATTAAACAAATAAACTATCAGAATGACGTAAAAAATAACAATCAAAAGATCGAAAAGATATGTAAAATAGGTAGATATTTTTTGGAATAAAGTTTTTGTTACAGATTCACATAAAAAATCGGGAAAACAGCAGGATGAAGAAAAACAACAAGGTGCCGAGGGCCCACAAGAAGGGTGGCCGGTGGCTTACCATGGCACCACGGACGAGAATGCCATTGCGATTGTAAAAGAAGGATTCCGCCTTGACAAGGGCGAAAATTTTGCTTATGGCAAAGGCATCTACACCTCACCTTCTCCAAGGACAGCCTTATCGTTTGCCAAACCATACAACTTCAATGTAAAGTTTTGGATAAGAGGAAATAATCGAGAGTGGTTTTTAGGGTTTTTAAATTAAACATTGTGGAATATTGGGAGAAAATTGGAATACCCTTAACTATTTTAGGTAAATACTAAGATTAAGTGGTAAATAAAATTATTATTTTTCAAAATTATATTTCATGATCATGTGTATTTATGTCATAAACCTACAATATTAAAATTTCCATCTATGTACACAATATTGTTATTGCTTCGAACTACTGAGTAATGGTAATTTTTTCTGTTATGGGGACAGAATTTTAAACAGAGTTCAAGAGTACAGTGATACTGTACAATAGTTGTCAGTACTACTGTACACTTTCTACTGGGGTTTTCGCCTATCAATACTAAAATCAGCAAGTAGTTTTTCAATATTTTTAGTACTTTGTACTGGTACTACTGTTTATTGTTTACTGATGTTGGTTTTCTCAAAATGTCGATCTCTATATGAGTAGAAATTTCAAAAATATAGTTAAGCCAGCTCAATAAATGAATGATATTTGTTTTTTGTTACATTTTTTAATTAAAACTTTTTTTGATGGATTAAGCTTCGGTTCAGATCTGTAGTAAATAGTAGGATAATAATAGAAAACTCATAGTTCGACAAGTCTGAGTTAAATATTTGTTGGGACTTTAATAAAATTTTTAAATGGATTCGTTGTTCATGAGTAGAATATTTTTTGTTTAAATCCCTCCCCTCCTCACCATAAAAGTTTACTTTCTCTATTGAAAAAAGGCTTATCAAGTAAGTATCTATATTATTGATAGATCTGTTGTTTAATTTCAATTATTTACGATCAGATTCAATAATTTTTAAAGGAAATTTTTAAAAAATATATTTTTAATAGGGCAAGATGTACAAACTGATCATACAGTCGCGGGTGGACCCATCGAAGGTGGATAAACAATGGATTGGCAATGCCGATGGGAGAGATGTGTGGTATTGGCTGTTGTTGGACGGTGCTGCCATTCGTCCCTACGGCATTTGTGTGTATGAGGCCGTATTTGATGGTTGGAATTGGGTTGTAAAACCGTGAAAAATCACAAAATCAGGCCTGAATTTACTTGAAACTTCTTATATTATTCGGAATGCTCGATTGAACTCGTTTCTAAAATCCATGTTTGATCAACATATTGTCATTTTTCGCTATTTGCAATTTCTCTACATAATACGAGAAGAAGCATTTGACAGAAACTTTTATTTTAATATTTTACCATAAAATAATTATTTAAAGAATCTCTGCCTATAATCCTGACAATAAATTCCCTGAAAACCTCTCCCCATTCTTGGACAGTGCACCATTAGGAATGATGAAATCAGAAGGGCTCCGCTCACTATTTGATTCTGTTCTTGTTCCGAAGTGTTCCAAAGGGGCGCAACTATTTTTAAGACCAATTTACTCCAAATTATCATAGGATATACCATAAGCAATATAATAATATTCCTAGTTTTCACTACTAAAAATTGCTTTAATGAACTATTTTACGAAAATGAAAAAAAGGCTATCGATTTATCAATAGAAGAAGGTTCCAAATGTTTTAATTTCTGATTATTATTTTTGGTTGAATGGATCTGGAAAAAATTCGCATAATGGATGTTGAATGTGAGGAATTGGTCTACCGTTAAATGCTCACCACCACCAGTTGGTCCAATTACGTTCTTGAACAGCTCAGCGACCCCAGCTCCAGCCGACCCGGGACGACCCCATCCGCCGCTACCCCAATATCCTCCCCAACGCTTTGAACGAAGTCTTAAATTGGAAATGTGTTGAAATAATTTCTTAATTTTTATAAAAAAAATAGGATGGAATTGCATGAAAACAAAATTTGCTAAAATTTCTTGATATATTTATGATTATTGCAACAAACTTACTGCATCTCGTCAATACCGATTTCGGCGCTAGCTAAAATCGGCAGCAAAATGCCAAGGAATACCAACAGCCTAAGCACAATAAGTGCCTAAGCACAATAATCCTTCCAATTGTTTGTCGTCTTCAAAACGAAATTCGAATGTGTACTAATGGTGCTATGTCGTTTCTTAAAAAACCTCATAATGCGCGTTTCTTAAATATCCCTCAAAACTCAAAATGAGCGTTTTCTCCAATTCCTACTGTAAGTGCGCGTTTCTTAAATATCCCTCAAAACCCAAATGAGTCATTTCTTAAATATCCATCATAATGCGCGTTTCTTAAATATCCATCAAAATTATATGGTTATAAAATAATAATTTTATGGTTATAATATATATATATTGGAGAAAACGCTCGTTTTGAGGGATATTTAAGAAACGCGCATTATGAGGTTTTTTAAGAAACGACTCAGCACCGTACTAATAACAGAACCCATTTGGGGAAGTTCATTTCCCAAGTGACGTGACTATATATCCATCATAATTTTTCTTTAAAAATTGATAGATCTGCATTATGCGATTATGTTTCCACAAATATTTGATTTTATAACGAATTCATGCACGTGGAAAAAGATATAAAATTCAATTTTACATTCAAATGGGCGATTTCAACATTGCTTTAGTCCTCACTTCCTAGATATTCTGATCAATATAATTTGAAATATTTTGTTTCTTTTTTTTCTAAACATTATATGTAAAATCTTTCATCTAAAAATTAAGGGAAGTAGTTCAATGTGTCGAAGTTGTTATAAAAAATATTACATAGATACATATAATGATTCGATCTTTTGCAAAAAAATAAATAAATAAAACATTATACTCAAAATTATCGATACAATCATTATACCTCAAAATTACATGTATGAGCATTATGGAAAATCTATATGTACGATCATTATATATGAAATATTTTTTTGAAAAAAAACTATTTCCGTTCACATGTGAAATCTATGTCAGAATCCCTATATAAAGTTATGGCAAAAATTACAACAAAGCGTCAATTATTCCAATTCATTTTGGCCATTATTAATATCATTGTACAAAAATTGTTTTTTAATGGACTTTTTGTATCAGAGGCTTTGCATTTTTTATAACTATAGTATCAGTTTTAATTTAAAAAAAGTATATTCAACCATATATAGCTAAACCAATTAATTATTCCTTGAAAATTAGGTTTATATTCACATTTCTTTACTATTTACCATGGTTCTGATTGTCAGGGTGGCTGTTTCTAACCAAAAAAAAAATTGGATAAAAAATTTAAAAAAACAAATTATAAT
>LDKF01000468.1:48494-69233 GCA_001026735.1 Rotylenchulus reniformis
TATATATATATATACGTCAGAAATTGAAGTTTCGGATGTCTACTCTATTCAACATAAATTTTGAAATTTAAAAAATATTCATGAGTTACTCTGTCGAAGTTTTAATTTTAAATGCATTTTTTATTCACTTAATGGATGGCTTCTATTTGTAAATTAGGCGTTTTTCTTACTTTATTTTTCAAAGTATATTATTTATTTTTTAGTTTTTTACCACATAAAATCAATATATTTTAATTTTTTATAATTATTTAATCAGCTCTCTAAAAAGCAATTAGAGTTGGATTAGCAACAAGGCATAAATTCAACAAAAACAAATCACAATTACACGTCTAAAACATGTGTAAAATAAAAAAATCTATATTACGTAATTAAAAGGCAGTAAAGGAAATAATTATTTGAATATCCTTGTTTTTCATGACGACCCATATTATATAATAAATTATCCAATTTTATTATATATTTTTTAAAATTTTTCATGCTTTTACGTCAATATGCGTTAGATATGTCAAGAATGGGCTATAGCACCTTGAAATAAATACATTTATAGATCTGTATCTCAATATTCCTACCAATATCAGTTATTTCAATCAGACATTCTGCTAAAATTTATCATAATTATCTAACCCAGAATTAAACATTAAATATAGATTTTGCTAATTGACATTACTGAAAAAATAATTTTTATATCATCTTTCACAAATCTATTATTCTATAATTAATCAACATTATTTTTATTCCAACATTTATTCATAAAACTATTTACTTCTCATCTAATTTTATTCACTTAATTCGGTCAATTTATTGTTTTCAATTCTTCTTATAGCAGTTTTTTCTTCTGCAATTACGATATAATGCCAAAAATAAATTTGTTATTGACATTTCTATTCCTATATATTGCTTGTTTGATGACTAGTGGAGATGGTAAAATTTTAAAATTTAATAGAAACAGTTTTTTATTTTAAAAAAATTAAGAAAAATAAGGGAAATTGTTTTTCAATTTGACATCCTACCCCCACTAAAAAATTCAACCATGGGAAATATTATTATTTCTAAGTAAAACACGAACATGATTGCATACTCAGTTTTTTTCGATTTCGAAAAATTTAGAACAAATATCAAAAAGTCAAACTAAAAAAACCAGCCGCTGGTGCCATTTTGATGCTGCTGAATTATTCGAAAATGACATTAATTTTACTGCATTATGTATGAATGAAGTAAAAATTTTATTCAAAATCAAAACTGCTTTCTAACTTTTTGAATTGGTTGAAATGTTAGAATTTCGGAAACTGACAAGTGAGTTACATCGTGCTCAGCACCCTTAAAGCCCCATGGAAAGCCCAATCGTGTTTACAGCCCAATCGCGTTCAGCACCTTTAAAGGCGATTAATTTTTTTGGTGAAGAGAATTTTAGTAGATTGGGTGGTTGAGCTGGTCAAAATAAGAGACAAACCGGGCAAGTACCAAAAAGTGAATTGTAATCTAATTTTAAAAAAATAAAATAAGTAATTTATTGGTTTTGGAATATATTGGGTTTTGGCACCTTTTTTTAACGCCCAAGCACCATTATGATTATCTTAAGGAACCCCGAGGGGAAATGATGGATCGACCCCAGCAAATGTGGAGGTTTTGGTAGAACAGGCCCGGTCCTGGGCCCAGCATGTTGGTCTGCATTATCGTTACAAGGAACATCTGGCCACGTAAGTCATTTAGCAATAATTTTTATTATTAATTCATTTTGGGAATAATAATTTGAAATAAAATTATTATTTTAATTACATTTTAATTACATTCCTATGTGGATAATACAAATAACAAAATTAGATGATCAAAAATATTAGGTATAAAGGATTTTGAAACGGTGCTACGATAAAAATTGGGCACCGGGAGAAACGCTTTGAATCCTCAATTTTACGAAGCGAATGCCTTATTATAAACTGCCATAGGAAAAGCGAGTGAGCAGAGAAAAAGAAATCAGACAACAATATGTTTTAACACAACGTGCTTTCCCGTCATAAAATCGAGGAGCTAAAATAAAAATTGGAATTCTCTGGCTTTTCTACGCTGATTATAGCACATTTAAAAAAACCAAGGCCTTTTAAGATAAAACTTTTTTTATTCTGCTATTCAAAGGCAAAATATGTAGAAATTTTTTCGATTGGTCTAAAACATTATTAGGGCTGGCTTGTAAAATATCGGGTTTTTAGATTACAAAAAACTTATTTTTCAAAAAATCGAAGAATAGATTTGGAACTGGACCAGAAAATCAAATAGCTTAAAAATTTAGTTGAAAGGTCCTAAAGGCCTTTTTAAATGCCCCCAATGGACCTTTTTAAATATCTTGAAAAAAACTTTTCGAGTAAAAATTTTTTAATAATTAATTTCAAAGTTGATCTTTTTAAAATATTTTTAAATACATTTAAAACATATAATGGCAAACAAATGAAATATTATTATTGTCACTAAAAAAGGAAGTTACCCTAAATTACATAGCCTAATTGACTTCTGGGTTCTTTATTTCATAAAAAGAATTCTAGACTGGTTTTCCTGAACAAAACATCAAAAATATATCTAAAAATTAGTTTTCTAAAATTCCTAGAGAAATATAGATAATTAGAATAGATCCAAGATTTTAAATTTAAAATCCAATTTTTATTAGGAGTGATTTTGCGGTTTTGCCTCCATTCACATTGTTCCCTACAGCAATTCCGCGCAAAATGTTTGAAGAGGCCTACGCTGTGCAAGAGGTTATTATTTAATTAAAATCGATTTTTCTTTCTGTGAATACCTACCTATTATTTTAAATATCATTTGTAGCTACTAAAATTTATGTGAAATTTTCCAGGCGCTTGCCGAGCTGTACTTCAAAGTCGCATCGGACTACAAATTCCTATCAGAATGTTTCAAGGAAGTACGAAAAGCAGACGAGACCATATCAAAGCTGATGGGGTTGCTGGACGAGCTGCAACAGGAAGAGATTCGACAACCGATCACTTTGCAACTGATGCGATCGGTAAACTGAATGACAGTAACGGCATTGTACTGATAGGGATGATATTCGTCCAATGGAACAGCGAAAAGGAATATAGAAATTATAAAAAGTACCTTATATCTTTAATAGATTGTATTAGGAAATAAAGCACAATATTTCCTAATAAGCACAAAGTTGGGCCAATCTACTTATATACCTATAATACATGAACAAGATTATTGGCATTTTTAGGATTACATGTTCCATACCTGTGAAGATTGCGAAGAATCACAACCAACCCAACTCAAACAGGTAAATTCCTATATAATAAATTTTTTGCTCCATATTATTAGTAAAAATAAAAAGGATTAAAAAAATCATTTAATATAGTTCTGTCCTTTTATTGGATTTAATCGCTATTCAACTTGCGAAAATGTATTATTTAACATTAAAAAAATATTTATTTAATTCTTACTAAATCTTAATTTAAATTTTTCCCGAAATGCTTTAAATTTTTAATTATTTATTATCATAAAATTCAATAAAAAATTTAAATCCAAAACTTTAAGGTTGAGATGAATATGGGTGTTGGAGGAAGTATCTCCGAGAAGGCCACACTTTTGCATCAACGGATTATGACCAAAGCAGGAATTGACCCAAAACTGTTGCCAGAAAATAAGCCTAATGACACGTGGGCTGAGGGTTTCCATAAGGCATGGTAGGTATCCGTACAACCATTATGTGCACAAAACATTTTATAATCATTATATTTGATGTGTGTAAGTTTTACATTGTATAAATTATCTGGAATTTCATAACAACCATATTACAAGGAAGCGAAATGATTATTATTTTTTGTTAGGACAAAAATGTCTTTCAGCTCAAATATTATTTAAAAGTACTGCTTAAGTAAATCACAACTAACATGGCGATTTTGAAAAGCGATTGTTAGATAACATTCATCACATATTTATTATAACTGTTTAATAAACCAATGACCAATCATAATTGCAGTTTATGACATTATGAATGCATTTATATTCAAACAGTACAGTAATTCGGTACATGTTTTTTACGTGCTACTATACTATCTACTGTGGTTTTCGCCTATCTCTGTTAAAATCGGTACAGAACTACCTAGAAATTAATACTGTATTACTTTTTTCCATTTTTTATACAGTCTACTTGTACTCCTTGGTTATGTGTGTTGGTTTTGGTTTTTCAAAATTTGATTTTAATAATTACATTTAAAAATAAATATTAATTATATTTAGTTAGTTTAATAATACAAGTGTAGACATATACAACATGTTTTTTATATATTATTCACCATTTTCAGGCAACAATTTGGCGACCCGAATGCCATCTTTCTCATTATTATCAACCAAAAGTACGACATAGCTCATTATGAAATGCGGGACCTTGATTACCGACTGGAGGAGCTCTCTGACCACAAAATTCGCATTGTCCATTTGAGCCCGAACGAGGCCTATGAACAGTAAAAAATAAAAAATTAAATGAAAAGTCAGAAATTATTCTAAAAATGTGACCAAACGCAAGAATCTAACCAAATTATAAACTTATTTGACAGCATGCTGTGAAGCATTCAGATTTAATCATCTTTACCCATAGTTAATATAACACATGCCTAATTCGCATTAAAAAAATTTAAAAAATGAGTGCAATACAATAATATATCATTTTGTGAAGATTGCGACTAGCGGACGACCACAAATTGATGCTGGACGATAACGTTGTTGGCGTGGTGCACTTCAGTACGGCGCGTTTGATAAATCCGAAATTCTTGACGGAAAAACGAATTGACTTATGGCGAATGGTTGAGCGCTCCAATGCCATTGTAAGTATCCCCCCAAAATTGCTAGAAAATAGTATTTGCACCTTTTTCGGATTTTAAATTTTTGTAAAAAAACGGTTATTTTACAATAGATTCGATAAAATATGATGATTACTTTGAATAAACTTGGTTAATTGAGACAAAAAAAATGGAAGAATGTCCTTCAACAAACTCGGACCGACTTATTCCACTGAAAAATTCCTCTGTATAATATCTAAAATATGAAAAAATCTAAAGGACCGGAAATACAGAAAATCATCATCAATTCGTTTATTTATCAGAATCGATAAGTGAATTTAATTATTTTAGCATTTTATACTGAACTTAAATCTTGAAAGAAAAATCTGAAAGCTGTGTCACTAAACTGTATATGTTTTATTAAAGGAGGAGCCTAAAAATAAATATTCAAAACATTATAAAATAATAAATGTATTATTTTAGAAAAATCCTACAATTGGCATGGATCTTGCCGACTCCAAAAAAGTTCAACAGGTATGATATCATTATATATTGAATAAAAATTAAAAATAAATATCGTTTTAAAGATAATTACAATGCTTAATGACAAGATAATATAAAATCTGCTACAAATCATTCATAGTATTAAATACATAAAAAAATTATGCAACTACAATCCATAAATAATTTTGTATTTCTCTCATGTAAAGTCTATAGGCGTGCACTTTAATGGATGCATATAGTTATACATTAGAAGGTATATTTTTTCTATAGCTTGTATATAAATAAATAAATAATTAACAGGAATTATTCTAATTCACGTAAAAATTTTCATATAAAATATTCTTATAGAGACCACAAGCTTAATCCTTTATTTTTTATACTTTATATTCAGGCGCTTGCTGAAGATGGAATTGTGGAAAAGTTCTTCCCGGACCCCAAAGATGCACACAAAGTTGAGGCCATTCGAAAAATTCAAGCCGGAATGTGGCCATTGGATCGCGTGGACGAGAAAACCGATGCTATTATCAAGGTGATATGGTTTATATTCTGTACTACCCTAAATACTGTTGTATCCTTGGGTCGTCGTAAGAGGCCAAGAGACACAATGAAGAACGTGCTAGATCGTTTGTCCAAAAATGCAAATGTTTTCGTTTTGTTCAAAAGGAAAAATGGAGAATTATAACTAAATGCCTCAATGACGAAACGACTAAAAATATAATTTTCACATTTTTTATTAATTTTTAAATTAATGTATTCGACGAAAGTATTTACCCAAAAGGTCGCACCGAATCAATTAAGCTTAAATGTTTTTTTTCCAAAAATTTATGTATAGTACACTCAAACATCCTCCAGAATTCTGATGTCAGAGACCAAAAATTCAGAGATAAGTAAATCATTAGATAAATATTTTCAAAATCTCCAAAAAAATTATTTTTTATTTTATTGAGCATTCCAAATTGGCCAATGTTGTTTAAATTCCAATTTTTTATCTTTACCAGGCTGATGAGTCAAAATTCTTTCCGTTTTTTCTACATATTCCAGAAATTCATTTAAAAGAAGCATAAAAAATGGTGTCAATTGAAAGTTGAACTTGTTGAAAGCTTTGGGTAAAAATACTTAATTTAAAAATTAATAAAAAATATGAAAATTGTTTTTAGTTGTTTCGTCACTGAGGCATTTAGTTATAATGCTCAATTTACCCTTTTGAACAAAACGAAAACATTTGCATTTTTGGACAAACGAGTCAGCATCAGCACCAATGAAGAATAGTTGTTTATTGATGAGAATACAATAGAATAATGGAACAAGGATGGGAAGTGAGGAATGAGGACAGAAATAGGTGACGTGAGACTCAGGTTTAGAATGAGAGAGAGAGAAGGAAATACATAATGACAAGGAAAATATCATCACAAGAAGAATCATGTAAGCATGTATCACATATCCAACAAATACCAAGGATTAAAAATTAAATTTGGAATTTTAATAATAAAAGTAGTCCACACGAAAAACAAATAAATAATTAAAGGTATTCTTTATTATACGGATGGAGGCTGCCCCTATTTTTAATTAAGTAACGGCAGTCTAATATCAGGATGGTTTCGACTTTTCCTATCTGACATTAAAAAATCCTCTGCTAATAAATAATATTAATATATAATGTAAAATTATCTAATTTATAGCATCATTCTAATTTATGGCATATTAATAAAATCCATGGAAGGATAAATATAATTAAGCGTTTAACTTCATTATGTTCATTATGTATTCAAAAGATCATAATTTAACATAATTCTAATTTTATACATCTATAACAATATTTTGTCATTACAATTATTCACAGTGATGTTGCAATTTGACTGCTTATAATTTTTAAAATTATGTATAATCTAGGACGCGATTTCACATCCGGGACGCTACGTGTTAAAGCCTAATCGAGAGGGAGGTGGACACAATTATTGGGATGACGAGCTCAAAAGTCTACTGGAAAAAACTAAGGGCGAGGAACTGGGGAAGTTCATTCTCATGCAACGGCTACGCCCGTTGGTCACCAAGGTACTTACTTAAAAATATATGTTAGACACCAGATGCTTTATCTAAGTATCATATCATCGGTTTATTTTTCAAACTCCTCTACTGTGATGGGAGGTAGGGATGGGATTTTAATAAGAAGGGAATTTAAAATGAAAATTTTTACGCTGATTATATGCTGTTTTATTAATACAGGCAAAAGTTAGAGTAATAGTCTTTAATTAAATTTTTTTCTTAGATACATTTCCATATAAACGCGCTATCTTCTGTTGGAAATCAGTCATACTATCATATAAATGCCGAATTAATTTAGGAGGAGAATAGGGCACTAAAATGTAACTTTAACTGGATGGGACAGCACGTTAACTAAAGAAGTCCCCTCCGCCCATTACCTAATTATCATTATAAACATTTACATCACAGAACTTGTTGGTGCAGCCACTGGAAGAGGATGCCCGTCTTGAGGAGGTGGTCACTGAACTCGGAGTTTTCGGGTCCTTACTTGGCAACCTGAAAACTGGAAAGGTGTTGTACAACAGGGGCGGAGGACATCTGATGCGCACCAAGCAAAAGGACATCAAGGAGGGTGGCGTTTTCCACGGGACTGGCTTTTTTGATTCGCCCATCCTTTATTAGGGGGATACTGGATGCTTCACGAATAGTTCACAATATTTTTATGTGTTTTTATAAATATCAAGTTTTCACCCAAAATATTGTATTCCGAGGTTTTTACTTCAAATTAAGACAATTTTGTCGAGATTCGAAGTTTTTCCTCAAAAAATATTATTGTTTACTATTGCTTCATGTTCTAATGATGTGCTAAGAAAATAAATTCTTTTTTAGTACTTAAAGTAAAAAGAATCTTATATATGGCTAAATATGAATTTTATTATGATAATAAAAATAATTGATTTTCATTAACATCAAAAAAGGAATGCCTGTTTAAGATATTTTATTAATATCCTTCTTTATTTTACTTACCCCTCTCTAACTTTGTGGAGAGTGGCTTTAATGAATTGAATTTAACAGCATTTTGTTGCTCATTGATGAGTGGGCATTATATCAATAATATATGGATTTTCATCTTTTAACGAATAATACAGGGTCCTTTTGAGATTTTTTCTTTACAAGCGAATTTCATTGCTAAAAAATTTCTGTTTTTTATAGTGAAAATTAGAATAAATTTAGGAACACAAAATTAGCACCGCAACGAGAGGAAAAATGGTATAAATTTTTGATGGTATAAATTTTTTTTCTGAAATTTCGACAAAAATGTCGAAATTTTCCGGAAAACACGAATTTTTGATAATTTTGACTTTTTTCGGAATTTGAAAAAATTTATACCATCAGAATCGAGAGAGAGAGAGAGAGGGAGGGGGAGGGAGATAGAGAGAGAGAGAATAACCAAAAATTAATAGCGAACACATTTTATCATTTATCACCAAAACTATATTACATGAATTTTTCTCAGATTTAAGGACATCGCAAAGAAGTCTCTCGCTGGAAAGCAATTCTTTGAATTTGTGCTAAAATATTCTCATTTTTATATTTCTGATTGTACATATTCTGATTTACTATTTTTCAATTATGCTAAAATATTCTGATTTTTATATTTCTGATTGTGTATATTCTGATTCTGGGAAATGGACGATGCTAGATCGTTTGAAAAAAGTGTCAAATGCTAAAGTCAAACAATAATTTTTTGAAGGATTGCTAGGTCTATATTATAAAAACGAAGCTGTACAGAATTTTAAGTCTATTTGTTCTTTTTAATTTTTCGAAATTTGCAAAAAAAATTGAAATTTTTCGAACTTACTGAAAAATAGGGTTTTTCGCAAAAATTTAAAAATGTTTAAATAATTTGGCAAATAAATGTGCCAAAACAAAAAAATGAAATTTTGGAAATCCGAGCTCGGATTTTCGAGGTTCAACATCCTCGAAAACTAAAAAATGATTAAAATGGTTTAAAATTTTATATATAAAAAACTACAAAAAAATTTGCCCAAAAAATCGGGTGAGAGTTCCGTCCGGGGTCAGGAAGGATTGGTAAAATAAGAATAGAAAAATGACAGACTGAGATCCTTTAAATAATGTTAGAAAAGTTTTCGAAACTAAAAATTTCCCTTTGTCTCACACTTTTTCTTTCTATCTTTTCCTCAAAATAATACACCATTTCTTCTATCCCTCGTCTACAAGTATTAGTTTTGATAAATTTTCTTTACTCAGTCGGGCATGGACATATTCTGTTCTTATTTTACTTCCCTCGCCCATCCGATGCGGCAATATAGCGAAAAACAAGAGGTTGGCTCACTTTGCCCTTAAAAAACTTTTATTTTCTAAAAACATTTTCTTTTATTTCTTTTAGCGATAGGGACTTATCAAACAAGAGCATTGTGGCGCTTAAGAGCGGAGTACCAAAGTTATCGCTTTCAATTATTAAATATTTTTTATCTCATTTTGAAAAAAATGGAAAACAGTGAAGATGTATATTGTGTAATTGGAGCGATTTTGATCTAGATCGATTCCCCTCATTGGTATTTAATTTATAAATAATTAAAGTTCATTAAAAATTAAAAAATTCAAAATAAATGTACCCTATCGATAAACAATATAAAATTGGTGTGATTTCAGAACCGAATACTAATGAGTTCCGCACTGAAGAAAATTTCAATGCCAAAAATTCCTTGGTTTAGACAAAAGTTCTGATTTTATTTTATTTTTTAGACAAAAGTTCTGATTTTTACCAACGGAAATTCATGTTGTCTAGCTAGATATTAGCGAATATAAATTTCGAAACTAAATTATATATTCGACAATGGTTCAGAATAATTGTTGGATGTTTGATACATACGGTTCAATCTGATTCACGGATGAATTAGCAACCAAAATCATCAGGCAGCAGCAGCATAAAGTACAATAAAAAAAAAAGTAAAAGAAGTGGAGCACTGCATTATAATTGGCCTAAAATCATACCAGACGACATCGGTGATTGATAGAATTACCGTACCTTAACTCATTGATGGTGTGTGCCATTTTCTGCCAAGCCACTTTAATGAGTGGAAAGTCGTTTTTTGATACGAAACGGTATGCGATAGAAAAATTACCAAGATTTTATAGGCGAGCGACGGAGCGGTTCGTTGGTAGCCAACAATGATTAGATACCATGTTTCCTCATAAATTACATGTGAATACGGCACTGGTAAAGTTTACCGTACCCGAAAATTTCTCATTGAAGACCCCTAATATTTTGCAATTCTGCGCTTCACCCGTGGGTTTTCGAGGAGGGGTCAGGTCTATAGATCCCAGGACCCACGATCCGAGGACCGAAGATCCCAAAAGCCTAAAACGCTCATTATATCCCAAAAAGATTCCAGAACTCAATACTCCAATGCCATAATGGACTCATGATCCCAAACATTTTTTTTGACTATGTGTTAAAAATTTTTTTTTGAAATTATCGCTTATCGTTATCGCTTATCGCTAAATATCGCCATTTTGGGCACTATCGCTTATCGCATATCGTTATCGCTTTTTGATTTTACTTTATTGCTTATCGCTTATCGTTATCGCTTTTTAAAATTGAATTTTCAACAGCCCTGCTACATATCGAAAAAAATTTACATGTAAGACCTGTGCAAGAGACACGACGTTTTTAAGTTATTTGAAATATCCGAACCCTGTAGAATTTTTTGAAAAATAATAGGCTTGTAAATATTTTTGAACAATTCGAGCCCTGTGAAATTTAAAAATCCAAGTTGAGAATTTTTTTCTGAAAATCTAACAAGACATGTAAAAAATTTTGAAAATTTTAGAACAATGAATATTTTTTGAATCTGGATATTTTATATTTTGGGGATGTTTTTTTCTTGAGGAAATTTCGTTTTTTTAATTGAGGATGTTTTGCGTAGAGATGTTCTGTCAATACGCCTGAAGAATAAAAGTACCTAACCATAATCGTACATGCGCAAGGGGGAGGGGGTCAACCAAAATTTTTACGAAGATATGGGGTGGTCAATAGTAAAAATTTACGAAGGTGATCAAAAATGTTAAAAAATTTTGTCAAGTTTTTTTGAAAATTTTCATTATATTGGGGGTTGCCGGCCGGATTTGCTAAGAGAAGAGTAAAGGCTTTCAACATTTTCTCCCAAAGTTCTACCAAAAGTACCATGGCACTGGCTTCTCCTTCAGCCTGATCTGGTTCCACACGCCCCGTGCCACGATCAGCACGGTTGGGGTGATTTTGAACGGAGGTTTACTGTACATGATGTGGAAATGCAGGTGAATCCTTGCCACAGGCTATATGTCAAACTTCATTGTTGCTTAAAAGTTTATTTTTTATTGCTAAATGAAAATTCTTTCTTTTGAAATTGGTTCAGTGATAGGATGTATAAAAACCGATAAATAGCCTAATCAAGCAAAATTTTACTAATAACTTGCTAGTCCATGTTTATAAAAGTCAAATAGGTAGGTACTTTCCGTGCTGAGTCGTTTTAGCCGATGCTAGGACGTTTAAGGGCCATTAAGACCAACCAAACCTAATTTTTCAGACTGTTAGACAAAAATAATAAAAGAGAAATTTGAGCTGATTTTTTCTCTATCTTTGGTGTATTTAATTTTTCGAAAATACAATAAAAATTCGATTTTTTCAAAAATATTTATTTTTTGATATTTTCGAAAAATTTCGAACTTTTTTATCGGAATTTCGAAAAATTAAAAATAATATCAATCGATATAAAATTAAATTATGCACAATTTTGTTTCTTATAATTTTGGCCTAAAAAGGTCTAAAAAGTTTTAGGTCTGATTGAACTTGAGGCCCTTTTTTAAACGTTCATAAAGAGCTTTTTTAACATCCTAGCTCCGTATTAGCCTAAAATGCAAAAATAAATATTAAATGGCTAAAGAGAGAGGACTACTAAAAAAATGGTGACTAAATTCAATTTATATACCCAAATATAAAATTTTTAAATTAGAGATAAATTAATAAAAATAATAAAAAATTAAAGTCCCGTTTTTGCGGATGAATTCAAACAAATGAGGAATACTTCTTAGAAATTAAAATCAGAAATAAATACATTTATTAAGGTCAATAGTAAAATTTTGAGATAAAAATTAAATTAGAATAAGAAAAAATGTTTTTATTATATTTTTATGGATTTTCAAATTTAAAATTATTTATTAAATTATTTATTTTTTATTTTTTAAAAAGTTCGGAAAGCTAAAAATACCAATCGATAAACAAAATTTCTGCACCTTTTTGTCTTTTATACTTTTTTTTAACAAGATTTTAAAAAAAGTTGTAGGCCAAATTCTTGCATTTGGCACTTTTTAACGCCTTAGCACCTATTTAATCTTATAATTAATTTTGATATTTTTTTGCAAGGACAACTTCTGGGCTTTGTTTTAGGAGTTCTTTCAATGGACCCTTCCACTACCTTTTGGCCATGGAAACTCTGAGTTTGCTGATCTTTAACATTTATTTCCCGCTGCTGGTGATCGCGGTTCTGCTGACCGGCTTCAATTATATTCGTGCCGAAAATTGCGTTTTGTTCGCCTTTCTGCTGCATTCGGGTACCGCACTTCAGCAGACCATGACGCTGTTCATCAGTGTGGAACGTCTGCTGTGTGTGCTATGTCCAATATGGTAAATTTTATCAAAAAAAAATTGAACAACTTTATGAAAGAATTTTCAGAAAAATAAAATTGAGCTTATTGAATTGTTTTGGAATTTTTTTTATTTTCATTCAACCAATGTCCCCTATTGCCCTGATCCATCAACATGTGGTGACCCAAAAAACCTGCGTCCGAAAGAATATTGTCTTCATTAATGCTGAAAGAACAATGTGTATTGAAAGAATACAGTAATGCCGGAAGAATAACGTAGTGTCAAAATAATACCGTAGTACAGTGGTGCTGAAAAGAATATTGTAGTGTCATAATACCGAAAGTATATTCTATTGCCGAAAGAATATGGATGATACCTCAATTTTAATATAGTGGTCAAAATAAAAAATTCGTATCGGAACTTTAAAAACCAATTTTGCTAATTTAAGTTGGCCAAATTTTTCAAAAAAAAATTAATATTAAATTTTTTTTAAGAGATTTTCATCAAATAAAAAATGAAGAGTAAATTTCAAAAAATAAACTTTTATGGAAAAACTAATAACCGAATTTTTAAAATTGGATCCTTATGTTTGGCAAAAGTTTGGCTTGCCGATACTATATAAGGATATACTTAGGAGGCAAAATTTTTTTTATTATTATTCAAAAATTTTTGGAAAAATATACAGGAAAGGTGTTGTTCTTTTTTTTGCAAAATTAATAATTAATTATTAAGATAGATGTAAGTGATTCCCTGATTAAGTTCATTTTCCTATGTTTATCCGCTGATTCATCCCACCCTTTCCCTTGCTGTTCTTTGATCACTCATCATTCTCTGTTGTGATTGTCCCGCCCCTTTGCTTTGCTATTCCTTTCCCTGGGGATTCTGATCAGTCAGTCTTGCAAGCTTGTGTCGGATCGGACCAGGAGAAGGAGAGGACCAAAGAAGGGCAAGACATCTACAAGCCCAAGGCGCCGGGTTTTCTTTCCAAAGTCTTCAACCTCCCTGCCCCAATTGTCATACTCTGGGTCCCAGCACCTACCACTTACTGGTAGCACCGGATGGTTCCCTATTTTTTGGGAAAAGCTCCATCGACAACAAGACAACAACGACAAGACGACGAAGCGCGCGGAAAATGTTCGGCCGGGAAAGCGGAGCTCCGTCTGCCCTAGGGCAGGAGAAAAATGAATTTTGAGTGCACTGAACGGGCTATGATTTGCACTGATTGGGCCATGAATTGATGCACTGAACGGGCTATGAACTGATGATAAAGGGCGACAAAAGTGATGACAAATTTATAAAAGAGGCCCGAAAAAATGAGAAAATGCCCAGAAAAGAGGCCCGAAAAAATGAGAAAATGCCCAGAAAAGAGGCCCGAGAAAATGAGAAAATGCCCAGAAAAGAGGCCCGATAAAATGAGAAAATGCACAGAAAAGAGGCCCGAGAAAAATGATTAAATGATCAGAAGAGGCCCGAAAAAATGATTAAATGATCAGAAGAGTCCAGAAAAAAATGAGAAAATAATCAGAAGAGGCCCGGAAAATGAGGAACTGATCAGAAAAGGCAAAAAAAGGGAGAAACTGATCAAAAAGGGGCCAAAAAAAGAAAATAAATCGGAAAAGATGCCGAGAAATGAGTATTGTCTGCCTGCGGGTAGGAGAAAAATGAAATTATATTAAGAAAGGAGCAATGAAACGAGTGCTGACAAGATAGTTTTTAGAAACTTGACAAACCAATGATTAGAAATTAGCAAAAGTTTTTCAATAAAGTTAATAATCCTTGAGAAATTGCATTATACAATTAATTCATGATATTCCAATTCCTTATAGTATTCGGTTGAGCACTAGCCCTATGTTTGAGTTTTTCCACTTAGGGATCAAAGAACGAAGATTGGATTTTTTCCCACAAGATTTTCCTTCTTTTTTTCTTTAGAATTTCCTTCTTGCTCCATTTCCGATTGACCATTAGTCAGCATTCAGCTGATGTACATTACATTTCCGGAAATCCATCAGCTATATTATTGTATGATCAAAGAGCAGTTATGTTCCTTCCCCCATTCTCACCATACCGGAAGCTGAAGGGGGAGCGATTTGGATAGGAGATTATAATCGCCATTCAATCGTACCAAGATCGACTTTGTTTAAGGGGAAAAGAGCAATGACAATTTAGGAAAGGATTCCTTATTTAATTTCAAAATCAGCATTGCAAATTGGAGTAATGGGTCTGCCCGAGGGCAGGAGAAAAATGAAAAGTATTAGTTAATTGATTGTGTTATAAATTTGCCAGTATTTGTTTTTCCTATCTTTAGAGTAAAGTTGGAAAATAATAATTTTATAATAAAATCATGTCAAAATTCAACAGTTTCTCTGACGGCCGCCGACATCCCCTTAATACAGTGAAAATTCTTTATAAACCGCAGAATTTAACCAATTTTTCTATTTGAATTTTTTTCTTCGGAGCCATCCTCAGCTGAAATATTGTTTGGATATATCCTCTGAAAGTTTTTTTTAAATTTATTTTCTCTCCGAAAAAGAGCCTTTAAATATTGAAAAAGATTTAGGAAAATATGATTAATAAAATTTTATGTTGGAATTTTTTTGGTTGTTCAAACTTTTTCCTAAATGTCATGTTTTAAGCAATTTTCCATTATAAATGAATACTTAGTGCACCTGTACACCGTACCTTTTTCTGTGCAATTTGGACATACCATTTTTATTTAATATTTAGGTCATTTTTCCTCCAACAAAAATTGCAACTATTTTATTGCACTTTTTATCAATTTTTGGGGAGAATTGAATTTTATCTGCTTTATTTTTGGCTTGAAAATGCGTTAAATATGTTTCTTGGACTTATTTTGCAAAAATTTGCGCACATTTTAGGCATATTTGGCATTTTTGAGCATATTTAGCGCATATTTTGGTCTTTTTTTCTTCATTTTGGTTTTGCGCATAAAAAAGCGATCCTAATGCTTATACATTGGAAGTAAAAAAGACCGAGGGCAGGAGAAAAACGAATATTTTTTTCCTTTTTGGAGGGCGATTTATGTATATCAATGTTTATTTATCTTTTTATTTATAAAGGCTGTCCTTTATGGACATGAGACCGAAGGTGTTCATCAGGGTTGCACGTAACCGTATTTTATATTCGTAAATCATCATTTTTTGTAAAATCTTACAATTGAACTATCATATAAAAAAAGCAAGAAAATTACAGATTTTAGATCTTATTAAAAACAATATTTTTTGTGAAATTATTTCCGTAGAAAATCTTTTTTTTTCTGAGCATTCAGAATGCTTGAACCTTTATTGAATTTTTTTTAAGAAAATGAATTTTTGAGGCAATATATTTTGCCAAATTTCATCAATTAGCCCATATTTTCCATTTTTTTTGGTTTTGTCTATATTTGAGAAAACTTTCCATCTTTATACATATTCGACATTTTTGATCCATGTTTTATAGCAATATTTTGTGATTTTTAGCCATATTTGTGCCAGGTTCTAATGATGCCAATTGAAATTTAAAATAATTTGACATTAAAAAAAATCCTACTCTCTTGTGAACATTAAAAAAAATCCTACTCTCTTGTGAAAGAGATATTTTTGAAAATTTTATCTTATTTAAAGTGGAATCTGAGAATTTATTAAATAGTTCACTGATTTGTGCATAAAAGTTAAAATATCCTAGTAAGGAAATAGTTAAGTAAAAGATCCAAGAAACGAATTTTTTAACGAAATTAATTTGTTCAAAATTTTCTGATGGTCCTTATACCCTTCTTCTCTAAAAGTAAATATGCTGATCCGCAACCAAAAACCGTAATTTCCTTGATAAGTAATCCGTAATTATGTACAGCCCAGATGCCTATCTTCTTACATTTGGTGGTCTGTCTGCCTGAGGGCAGGAGAAAAATGAATGAGCTATTGTAAATGTTACTTTAAAAAAAATGTTTTTGGGCTTTGTTTTGATGTTTTGTTTTGATGCTGGCTAATTTTGTTTTTTTTATTTTTGCAATTTTAAGAGTAAAAATGATGACCATTTTTTTACAAAGTTAAGCAAAAAGCTCAAAATTCTTTGCCTTATACTCAGAATAGCCTGAAAATCAAATAAAAAACATCTTTTGGCTTGATTTGAGTCCAATATCATGAACTTTTTCGTCGATGTTTTCGATCTTTTTTTGATATATTGGATTTTACGACGATATTTCGCTATTGCATCGATATTTTCGGTGATATTTTGCCATTTCTTGGAAATTCTTAAGCAAAAATGCATTGAAATCCTCGCATTTTTTTAATTTTTTTTTCAAAAAATTCAAAATTTGAGAACTTTTTTCAAATGGATAAGAAATTTTCTCCAAACTCAAAAATACACCCCTAAGCATGGCTATTTTTTGTCATTATTTTCACTAATTTTAGCCGATATTTCACTCATTTAGCGATTTATGTCGATATTTTTACATATCTTACTCATCAGCTCAGCGTAGTTTGCAGCTTATAGCGTTTTTTCATAAAATTTAATCAACACCCAACTTTAATAAGAATGTCTGAGGGTATTTTGTTCTTTTTTTAAATTGTTTGTTGGCCTTTTTTCACAGATGCATTTATTTTACTTACCATATTTACATATTTCATTCATCCATAACCGAATATTATTATTTTTGATTATTCTTCAGGATTGTGAAGGGTCTGTCCGAGGACAGGAGATAAATGAAAATGAATTTGATGAAAAGTTAGTGGCTTAGTGGGATAGTGGATTTATGATGCTCTTAGAATCGCCAAATGCACGAAATGCATCAAAATGGCAAAAATGTTTTAAACTTCAATTTTTTTAAATTTAAGCAAACTTTATTTAGGGAAAACGATTAGAAGCATAAAATTCTATCCAATTTTCTTCAAAAAATTTTTTAACCAACATTTATATTTGCTTATTTTTTTCTAAGAGAATCCATTAAGTAATAGACCTCAAATTTTGCCAGAAGGCAATATGCACCTTGGACAAAGAATTGCAAATTGGCATAAATGGGTTTAAACTGCCCAGATAGGCAAAAAGAGCACAAACGAAAATTAAAATTCTCTCTAAAAGGTTTAAACCAACTAGAAATGTGGTTTTTCGTCAATACAGCTGATATCAAAATTTTAGAAAATTGCCAAACTATTCTGCCTTAATTGAACGTCACTCATTGGAGTTTGGAAATTTCTTTTTGCCATAATGCTTAAAAGCGATTTTCTGCAACTATCTGACTTTTCACTTTTGTTTCTCATGGTTATTAGTTTACTATATATGATGTTTTTATCGTATAAATCGAAAAGATGATCTATTTTCTCATATAATATTTCTTAAATCTCCATGTCTATTGCATTATTTCTCTCTTTTTTTAAATCTCTTACATAGTTTAGAATAAGAGAGAAAAGTCACTTCAATCACCTTTTAACTGCGAAATAGATAGTAACTAATTCAGTTTTTACCACAAAATAGTTACTAAAAGCAAAAAATCATTTTTATAATCATCTTTGAATATTTCAAAACAACTAAAAACATGTTTTTTCCAGCATGTTTTCGCTAAATAACTGACAATAAAAACAATGTATAAACTAAAAATCCGGGCCCTAATTATAATTATAAGTATGACCAAAACATTGGTTTAGTGGAGCTCAATCGGGTTTTTTCAATTTTAAGTCTGCCAATCAAGGTGAAACACCAGCAAGTTGGACGACGTAATTCACTTGTTCACCAGTGATATGGACGACGTAGTCCATCTGTCTGTAAGTTAAATGGACTACGTAATCCAGTTGACTGAGAATTGCCAGTGGATTGGACCGCTTGTCCCTTCCCAACTTCGGCACGTCTGCCTGAGGGCAGGAGAAAACAGATCATATCATTTATCTCTATCCTATTTAAACAAAAGGTAGAGAAAGAAATAAAAGAAGGAAAATTATTTTTTCCCCCAATTATTTTCTCCGGCGACTCCCTTTTTCCCCTTTTCTAAAAGTCTCCTCTAATACGGGGCGGCCATATGTCCTTATTTGTAAGATTGGTCTTTATTTTGGGCCCTTTTCCTTGTTTGTTCCTACTTTTGGGAAATGAATTTCATAAGGAAAACGGCTTAATTTTTAACTTTCTCCGACGGCCCCTATCCGACCGTCGCTATTTCTTAAACAAAAGCAAATTCTTTAACAAGCTTCTCATGCAAAAAATTGAATAATTTTTTTTCAGAAAAGGAGCTTAGATTCTCAAAATTTCTCCGATACAATTTGTCCATAAAACTTACTTTGGAAAAATGACTAGACAACTTCTTCCCCCCATCCCGTAATCCTGGGTATATCACTGAACATAAGTCTATAATCTGATTTAAAATTATTATATTCATTTTTTTTAATTGTAAAAGCATTTTATGGTAATGCTTAATTTTTTTAAATATATATTTTTTGAAACTTCGTAAGAATCATTTTAGCTTCAGATAAGTATTATTTTTTGGAGAATTTGGCCACTCTACTCTAATATGTAAAAATCTTAAATATGAACCGAAATTTTCGTAATATGAATTAATTAATAATTAATTGTGAATTTTTGATTCCACCAACATCAAAATAATTATTTTGGTTAAAAAGTTCAATGTCCCTCTTATGAGGTATTTGGTCTGCCTGAGGGCAGGAGAAAAAACAACAATTTATAAACAACAAATTGATTTCCAATTCATTGGATGTTTTGCTTTTTTTAAAGCCCATTTATATTTACAAAGTAGAATGCAGAGTACATCAAAACTATCTTTTCTCAAAAAGTCGATGGCCGTTTTATCGGATATCATTCCTTTTTTGAGTAAAATGTCTATCCAAAATTCATCTTTTCATGGCCAAATATATTTTTTTGAAAGGATCTTATTCAAACCTTGTTAAAAATAGCCAATGCTTCTTTAAAATTTTCTCCAAAATTTTCTAAAATTTTATCCGACGGTTCTTTACGGTGTCATCACCTGCTGCAACTCTAATCACATTTTCTTTAAAAAAAATGCCAAAAGTTCAAAGGATCTTCCTGATCATTTGATCCTTAATCTTCCAGACTAATTTGTTTATTTGGAATAACCAATTTGACAATTAAAAGAATTAGGTTTATAATGTTTTCTTATCACAGCAATGATGTCTAAGGTTTAAAAAAAATTCCTATTTTGTTTTTGAATTTGGTTATTTCCACTTTTCCTTTACGATCGATTTATATCTGTGATCAATCCGATTTCCCCAATATTCACATAGGTATTTCATAGAAGAGAAAGAGGATCATATCCCCCTTAATAAAACTCTCATAAAATTAAAATTCATTAGATTTTGTGTTTTTATTAATTCTAAACTTTAAATGTTCTAAGATAACTGCATTTTGCTTTGTATATGGTATTTGATATTTTTTTTTCAAAGTCCTGTTTTGCCTATTCTTTTCCTTACCATTTTTTACGATGTATATATTATTATTATTTATTATTATTCTCTCTTTATGAAATGAATTTTCTTCCTGAGGGAAGGAGAAAAATGAAGATGTTACAATTTTTAAAGGATTTGTTTTATTATTAGTGGATAATTCCAGAATTTCTACTGCACTCTTTTCTCTACATTCTATCATCTCTTTTGAGGATCGAGGACGATCCTCGGGGAAGAGGGAAGCTGTAAGTGATTCCCTGATTAAGTTCATTTTCCTATGTTTATCCGCTGATTCATCCCACCCTTTCCCTTGCTGTTCTTTGATCACTCATCATTCTCTGTTGTGATTGCCCCGCCCCTTTGCTTTGCTATTCCTTTCCCTGGGGATTCTGATCAGTCAGTCTTGCAAGCTTGTGTCGGATCG
>LDKF01000469.1:12510-25126 GCA_001026735.1 Rotylenchulus reniformis
TTTATTAATCCAACATGGGGATGCCAATCTCGTCGTTGTTCATGAAGGTTGAATATCTACAGCATTTTTGAATATAAACTGATTCATTATGAGGCTTTTATAGCGAATTTTTACAACTTCTCCATTTTACAATAAAAATGTTGCCCATGCTAGTTCATTTTTTGCTTTAAAATTTTATTTTATCATAAAATAACATTTTGAGAATGTAAGTGATTCCTAAATTGAACTTACACATCCTTTCCTAATGTCCTCAGGCAAGGGATACCTGTAAATTTTCAATGACATATTTAATTTTCTTCTAAAAGTCATTACGCATCATCTTCTGATGGTATTTTGAATTCACTTTGTCTCAGTCCCGCAAGTTATTTGCCTATTTCAATTCACATTACATCCTTGATATGATGGCAACTTTGACCCTCTTCTGCCCCTTTTGGGTCTAATAAGAGGAGAATATATGAAGGGTGGACGACTCGGTGCTATGGCGTTTTAAAAAAAGTATCATAATGGGCGTTTTAAAAAAATGGATCAAAACTCAATATGTCCTTTAAAAACTTTTTTGTTAGACCCGTTATACCTAAAGTATAAAAGGCAAAGTTGTGCAGAATTTTATGCTCTATCTGCTGGTATAAATTTTATTTTCGAATTTCGAACAAAAATTTTGAAAAAAAGCGAAAAAAACCTATTTTTCGGTATTTTTGACTTTTTTCGATATTTTTGTTCGAAATTCGAAAAATTTTTTATACCAGCGGATAGAGCCTAAAATTCTGCACAACTTTGCCTTTTATAATTTAGGTCTAATGGGTCTAACAAAAAAGTTTTTAAAGGACATATTGAGTTTTGATACTTTTTTTAAAACGACCCAGCACCGACGACTCTCACTCGCGGCGGGTGGTGGTCTACGAGGGGTAACGTGTGATCTCGTCAGTGGTGATCTCGTCAGTAAAATTAGAAGTAAAAAATAAAATTGTCATAATTTCTGTTGGATTGTAAGCATAAAAAGATTTCGGATTTTCAATTTATAAACTTTTTTGAAAAATATTAGTGAAATAATCTCATAACATATTTTTAGATGCTCTGAAATGAGATGATTGACTTTATTAATCAGAAATTTCCACTAAAAATGCAGTTTTTTGGAAAATGGAGAATTTTCACCTCCTGATCACTTTCCCCCTTTTTTCCTCATTCCACCACTTTCCATTTGACCATTTTTGTTCGTTCGCCTTCCCCTCCAATTCCTATCTGGACTTTTCTCCATCTTCTCTTTCTCTAAGATCACTCCCCCATCTGATCACTTTCTCTCTGATCATTCCCCCTTTGATCACCATTTTCGCCCCCCTCCCTGACTGACCCCTATGATCAGCTCCATTTCTTTGAATTCCCCCTTTNGCTATCATAATCACCATTGTCCATGGGCCTTCCGCCAACCCAATTTGGCCCTACCCATTGTCCCCAGCCCCTCCATATAATCACCATATAACCATGCCTTCCCCCACCATACCTTCTGACCTGGTTTAATTACCCAAGTTTGAGCTTACCCCCGAATAAATATTTGTGTGCAAGTTCTTCTTGAGCAAATTGGGAATCGAAACAAGGGCCGGCCAAGACCTCCCCCCTGATCGAGTTCCCCGGGTCTGACCAACCCATCCCCCTCGTCTTCATCCGTCTTCAGGACCCGAGTGTCCTCCCTCCTTCTCCAACTTCTCCACCTCAGTCTTCATCGGGGACCCTCGAGAGCCCCTCCCCGATCACCTTCATCTGGGCCCCCTTAGTGCCCTCCAACCTTCCGGGACCCATCAGTGTCCCCCGACCTTCCGGGCCCACAAGTGCCCTCCAGCTTCACCTCCACCTTCACCTCCATTCCCAATCGTGCCGCGGACCCGCCCAATCGTCAGGGTTCCGGCCAACCTGCACCTCCATCTCCAAAGCCGTGCCAGCGCCGCCTCCGGCTGTTCTCCACCTCCCCCTTCACCTCCACTGATCGATCCCTCCGCCGGCTCCGATCGCCTTCTCCTCCCCCTCCTTCTTCTCATCGTCCAGGCCCTCCCCAATTCCTGGGCCCGGATTCCCTCCTTCTCCTCCATCTTCAACCCCCTTTGCTGTCGGGACCCACCCAAATTTCGGGTTCCCGACAACGTCATCTAGCGAATTATTAGAGTAATAATAGCCAAAAGTGAAGCTAGTTATCGATTATTGAGATGTCTCTTAAGGACTAACAAAGTATTTTCATATCTCAGGTATAGAAATATTTCAAGTATTTATTAATTTTTTGGGTTTTAATGTATTTATTTACTTTTGTCTGAAAGTATTTCTTTATACAAAAGAATTTATAATACTTAAAAAGAAAACAAAATAAGATAAAGAATTAGCATAAGTAAGGTGGTGAGGAATTGAATCCGTGACCTCATCACCGTAAATCAGTTATTCTTTCCGCTGATCCAAGTTAGTGGTGCCCATAAATATTGTATGTACGGTACTCATAAAAATGCTTTAAAATATGCCAAAATTATATACAAATGCCAAAAAATAATTTAATAAAACTACGAATATGGCAAGTTTCTTTAATTTTTTTGGTGAATGTCATTTAGAAGGAAAACTCACTTGGTGCCGCGCTTTTAACAAATGCCACCCAAAAAATAGAACATGGTCAATTATGCTAATAGCCGAAATATTAGAGTCCCATGTATAGAAAAGTTTCGAGAAAATTATTTTAACTAAATTTTTCGATATGTTTAAGCATGGATCATCGGTGGGTCAACCGCCATTATGGTTAGCCGAATCAAAAACCATGCTAGTGTAAACCTGTAAAAGTGTAAATATGCAGATAAATAAGCTTGATTTTATGGCCCTTTTAATTTTTTGAATTTCCGCTAAAAATTCGATGTTTTATTTATCAAATCTCAAAAGTCTCTTTATGTGAACATCTTGAAAGATAAAAAATTTTCCAAGAAAATTCAGAAAACTAATAAGGTCAAAAATCAAGCATAATTTCTGCATATTTAATACGTTTACATTTTTACCTTGATATGATTTTTGAATTTCCTGACCATAATGACGATTTTCCTATCGATGACCTGGGCTTAAAGCACATCGAAAAATTTAGTTAAAATATTTTTTCTCGAAACTTTTCTATACATGGGCCTCTAATATTTTAGCTTTGCTTATATTCATTATGTCTCTATTTTCTGAATGGATGGCTTTCCCAAAAAGCCCAAAACTTTGTAAGTGTTAGATAAAAATAATATGCTGTAATTTATTAATTAAATGATAATTTTAAATGTAAATTAGTTAATTATGTATTTGTTTTCGATCATTTAAATATTAGCAACTCATAAAAAAAGTTAGGAATATATTATAACTTAATTATGAGTTCACAACTGTGCCAAGAAAATAAATTCACCGCCTCATCAAAAATTAATAAAAATTGTTCAATTAAATATTATCACTTAAATATATCTTTTTCTCTGTGTACTCTTTTGTTTTTCTATGTATTTCTTCATCACTTCAGTGAAAGAGTCGCTTCATAAAAATTACTAATTCAAAGCAAGGGATTCAATCAGATATTTTAATTTCGCAGCCTTTTCTCCAAAAATACAAGCAGATGAATGAAATGAAAAAATATGTTGATGCATATCTTAATAGCTTTTACTTTAATTAGAATTACGAAACAAATAGAACGATCTAACTGTTTGCCTTATTTTTCATTTTTGCAATTTAATGCAGTCCTAATCTTTAAATTATTGCTTTTTTTAGAAAAAATTATTGACAAAATTCGCATTGAAGAAAGTTCAATTTTTAATGAAGTCTAATTGATCATTTCGCAGTTAATTTATTTATCTCTATATTCCAAATAAAATTGATAATAAATGAAATGTATACAAAGGATATTCACTGTTTAATTGCTATTGTTTTATTAATCACTAAAATAAAAATTTAAATCCCATGGTTCTGCTGAAACTGATCAAACCCATGTGTTAAATGGGAGTTAAATTTAAACTAGACCATACTCAATATAGGTAATAAGATTGAATGGACAACATTGATGCTTCCAATCCGTCCTTGACAGGACAGAATATTATTAGGACAATTAAAAGTGGTCAGAATGTTGAGCAAAACTTACGAAGAATTTGCCAATGAACTCGAATCATGATTGAAAGAATCAGAAAATCCAGATCAGATATTGTCTAAAGATGCAGATAGAAATATTATGAATCAGAATTTATATGTTGTAGTCGATAGCCGATATCGCATCGCTTAGCCGAACATTGCCAAATATGGAGGTAAAATGGTTTGAAATAATGAAATCAAAAGACCAATTGTCCAAACCGTTTTCTTTGCGGTCTACCACACATTCTATCAACACATTTTGTTCATCTGAACATGGTCAAAATATCATCCGTACATCAAAACATCGATAAAAACGTATTTATGTTTAGACCACGTTCGGATATTTAAAATATGTTGTAGACCTCCAAGAAAAACGATCAGGATGGTTGGTTACAGTTTTTCAAACCTTTGATCCCAATGTTTGGCAAATGTTTGGTTCACTGATGCGATGATATGTATCACCGATGCGGTATGTATGTATAATAAAAAATAATGATTAGTAATCCCTGCTTCAAGGATAATAAAGACAAAAAAAAACCTTTACCTATAAGGAGGCCGGCGGTCCCAATAGGGCCACCGCAGAAAATTTTGAAAAATTCAGGCTGTTTTCTTAAGAAAAATAATCATTTTTTGTTCAAAATTATAAATCCCAAAAAATGTGGCAAGGGTTAAACATGTGTAAAAAATGTGGGAGATGATCTAAAACGTGGGAAATGCCACATAATTGTGGCTGTTTAGACACCCTAATTCACAAACTGATGCTTGGCAGCATCAAAATGAAAATTCCCAAAATTCAACAAATATCATAATACATTTTAGTATAAAAAAAGGAAATTTCCTAAGAAAGATTCACAATTTATTATTTCTTTAATTTTTCTAATTTATTTAAAAAACTTTTTACTTTTTAATTTTTAACTAAATTTGAGTGGAACTGGGACCGGGCAGGGCCTGAATTTTATTAAAACTATTCTTAAGCGAAAGAAAATTGCATACAAAAAGAGAGAACAGAAGAAATTAGTAAGGCACGGAATTCGTTTCCATTTAGAATTGCTATAAATATATATTGCTAAAATATATTATTGCGTTCATTTTCCCAAATTTTATTAAATAAGGCAAAATTATTCCTTTTCTGAAAAGTTTAATTGGACGATCACATAGGATTTATCAATATTTTGTATTTTTAGGTTTTTTTCAAAAGAGTATAATTAATTCGGCAATTAATTTGTCATAAGCATACGTGTGACACAAAAGTCCTGTTACACAGTAAATTGTAAATAACTTTTTTAGTGATTGATCAAATCACAATCTAATAGTATCAAAAGATGCGCAATAAAATTGTGTATAAAAACTTATATTAGTTTAAAATTTCCCACTATTAGAAAAGGAAATAGAGTCAAAGTTTTAAGGAAAAAATTTCGTTGCTTTTTTCCAGCTATTTTGGCCCAATCTTTAGAAAACGCCAAGTTGAACGATTCCAAATTTTTAGAAGAAGTAGCCCAGGCCTTGGCCTCCAAATAGATCAAATGGAATAATCAATCGGATTCAGATAGCGAGAATAGGAAGGCCATTCTTGAGATAATATGAACCCGGGCAGATGGGTCCTGCACCAGTCCTAAATTTCGAGGTCCTTTTGGGTAGGGACAAAAAGCAAATGAAAAGTCCTCTCTTTGGGCCAAAAAGTAGCCCATAAAAAGAGGTTTCAATATGCCCTAAAGATTTTTCCATATCTAATAATCTTCGTTGATTTTGACCTCTGAAAAAGTTGCTTCAAACTTTTTTTCCCCGCCTGTATGAAGACTAAAAAGTTGCTTCAAATCAAAAATCGCTTGCTTTTTGGTCCTCTCTTTAAAATATGCGCCAAAAAGACACGTTATAAATAACATATAAATCCGGGCTCTACTCATCAACAACTCATCACTAGGGCTCGAAATTTAAGGCAAATGCCTTTTTTCCTGCTGACTCGGAATGGCCTAAAAACCACGTAAAACGCATTTTTAGCTTTATTAGAACCGTCTAACATCGATTTTTATTTGCCTTTTTTTGCCTTTTTGACCCTTTTTGGGATTTTTATGCCTTTTTTGCCTTTTTGCGCCATTTTTCGAGCCTTTTTTGACTTTTTGGAGCAAATTTTTAAAATTTTTAGTGCTTTTTTAGAAAAAGTTATCTTAAAATGATATAAAAAAAAGTTTTTTGAACCAAAAAGAATTCACCTTAAGCAAAAAAAAAAATGACCAATTTTCTTAAGAAGAATTATTAAATTTTTCAAAAAAATTTCCGGTAACTGCCTCCTAGTCGGGATAAAGTCGTATTTTTTTCTTTTCAAAATTATGCAATTATTTATGTGAAATTGCTTCCAAAAAACGAAAAATAATTTAAAAANGCGATTTTTTGTGCCTTTTTTTTCGAGCCCTACTCATCACAACTAAAATTCATTAAAGCAGTTCCACCTAGTGTTGTGCGAGCAAATTATTTACCAACAGAATATTCCTTAATAAATATTTTTCCGCCTATTTGAATAATTTTAATCGTTTAAAATGAAGTATTTCAATATATTTTAATTATTTTAGATGGTAAAGCCAAAAATTAAATATCATTCAAAAAATTGCAACTTATAGAATTTTTGATCATTCTTTTTTTAATTTTAGAGAAAAACTTAAAAATTAAAAATATGATATTGTACACACAAAAATTTTTTCATCTCATTATTCGGATATTCATGCTAACCAAGGCGCTACCATATTTATTTTTCCCAGAGCAGAAATTTCTTAGTTGAATAAATTTTGTCGAAGAAAATTATCTGAATTGAAAATCAAGAGAAATCAGATTTACCTGCTGACTGCTGAAGGAAATAAAGAAATTCGGAGCAAAATTTGGAGTAATAGAAGGATTTAGGAATATTAGGATTCTTTTGAAGAACATTTTAGGAAATGTGTTGAGAGGTGCCAGCGACCCCCGAGAGGTGTTTAATTCATTTTTCAGAAAGTAAAAAATTTTTCGGAATTTTTTTTAATATGTAATGGCTTTCTTAAAATATACGTGGTTTTTTTGGACGCACGGATCCGGCTGATTTTGGTGTCATTCGACAGCTGGGGCAGAGTAAAGAATTTCTAGGGGTGGGGGAAGTTTTACCGAATTGCGCAAAGTTGCGAAAAGTTGCGAAAAGTTGCTCGGCAACTTCTACTGTTGCACCTTTCCAAATGGTCCAAAATCAAGATAAAACGTCATAAATCGATGAAAAACAACATAATTAAGAAAAATTGCAGCAAGTTGCGCTAAGTTGCCCGGCAACCATAATAAAAATATGCGATTATTAAGTTAAATATTTCACATTAGGCATTTCGTCTATTAGACATTTCGTTGTTTATATGGCATTTAATCATTTATGAGCCGGCTATATATATTTTTCGTGGGGGGCTTAGGCAACTGCACGGTTCAATAGGTGAGTGCTGGAAGATTATTAATTTATTTTTTTATATTTTAAGCCGGCTAAACTTTAATTTTCCAGAGCCAACCATAATTCTTTTTTTCAGGATGTTCGAAAAGTGCCGTAATACGGTACGTAATTTATACGTGTTGTTGCATACTGTCTACTGATTATTTTTCGACTATCCGTGAAAAAACACTAACGAACTACGGAAAACACAGTATCTATCGTACTAGGCATTTTTCTATGTATGTGTTTGGTACTGTATACGGGTACAACCCTCTGATGGGTACCGGTACTGGTTTTCTCATTATACTGAGCTCTAATTTTTAATGCCTACACTTACATTTATGAAGGCCTGCTGATCCGACACAACACTCCAAACACGGGTGCCCATGTAGAGCAAATTTTTTTAGCAACTTTTGTCCACTTTCAGCTGGAACTCATAGGGCAGAGGCGGGAAGAAAGGATCCGGAACACGGGGCAATTTCCCGCCGAATGAAAACACCAGGGGCCTATTTCAATTCCAATCATATCTCCGATATGATCCTCTGATATGATATCATATCATATGCCCAAATTCTGTTTCAGCAAAATCATACGTCATATCACACGCGGCGTATGATATGACACGTCATATCGTCATATGCGCGTTTCAATTCAATCATAGTATCATATCAGCGATATGGCATATGACATATTATCGCATCATACGCCGCAGATGATTTTCGGTGTGATTTATCATACGCTTGTTTCAATTAAAACCATTTTCTACATATGACGTGTCATAAATATGATGAGTTCCTTTGAACAAATCATACGCGGAGATACCCACTCCGAAGCGGTGATATGCGCATATCATATTTAGAAAAAAATGCATAAAAATATAATAAAGTATAAAAAAATTTCAAATAAATTATCAAAATATAGTAGAGAAAATTCTCTATCTAACCATATAAAAATCATGCATTATTTTGAGAATAAATTTTTAATAAAAATCGGTACTAAAAAATATTATGGTGCATTCAAATTATTGGCGGAAAGGAAAATTTGGTAAATTTTTTGCACTTGTGGATTCTGAATGAAGGGATTTTCATTAACTTCCATGCCTTGTTCACCTTCCCCCATCATTTGATCAATTTCTTCCTCCGTCGGCATAAAATCATTATCATTTTCTTCCTTAGTTTCAATCAAAAAATTATGAAGATGGATTAAAGCCTTAATTGTAGTCGCAGAGTCAATGGGGTTCTTCATACGTAAAGTTGATTTTAGACAACTGAAGCGATTCTTTAATAAACCAAAACTACATTCGACAATTCTTCTCGCCCTTGCATGAGCACTAAAATTTTAAAATGATATTAAAATAAAAAAATCTAACCCAAAAAAATCCGCCAATTGGGGAGTGTTTCTCATAGCAATCAAATATTCTTTCATTGGATAGATAGAATCTCCCAAAAGTACCGCATTCTCGAAGGGTCTATATCCAGCTTCGAACCTAATAAAATAGCTGTGATATTTATATGCATTTTGCTCAAGCTACCTTTGCCCCGCAGACGCACGGGAACCCTCAATTTTTTTTGTTTAATTTTATTTTAATTTATTTACATACCGGGCAAATCTCCATTGCCTTTAGAAAGTCTGAAAAAATCAATTCCAATTTTACGGCATTCATGTGCATCTGTCGGCCAATTAACATTGGCCATGCTTGCCAATGCAGTGGTGACTGAACAAACACATCTGTAAACTGTGCTTTTTGAGATATGTTCGGCAGGAAAGGGTTTCCNAAAAGCTATTTTTGCACTTTTTAAGCGTGCTGGGTCGAAAGTAAAAAAGTGCAAATACAGTAAGCAAAGGGAGAAAGACTGCTGTGAGTGGATACTACGAAATGAATAAAGGGCAAAACGACTAAATTAAAAAAATTAAAAAATAAACTAAAAATTAATTATTAAAAAATAAATAAAAAAATTATTAGTTACAAAATACATAAAAATAATCAATAATTAATAAAAACTAATAAAAATTATTTTTTGCCCCGCAGACGCACGGGAACCCTCAATTTTTTTTGTTTAATTTTATTTTAATTTATTTACATACCGGGCAAATCTCCATTGCCTTTAGAAAGTCTGAAAAAATCAATTCCAATTTTACGGCATTCATGTGCATCTGTCGGCCAATTAACATTGGCCATGCTTGCCAATGCAGTGGTGACTGAACAAACACATCTGTAAACTGTGCTTTTTGAGATATGTTCGGCAGGAAAGGGTTTCCGTATTTTATCAATTATTATTTATTTAATTCATTAATCTATTTTATTTTAATCATGTTTTTTAACTCGGTTCTTTATATATCCTTTCACTTAATATCATTAATACATTTTCAATTTCTTCATAATCTATTATTCATTTTGCCTAAAGGTCAAATTTCTCTCTAGAAGATACTGTATTTTCTCTTCTTTCTTCATATCATATGTAGATCATATGGAGCGAAATTAATTGAAGCAGCCAAATTTACATATGATCGCATCATATGTCATATCGTCATATGCGGCCGTCATATGTAGGTTCCGCATATGATACGACGATATGATATGAATTTTTTGATTGAAACACGCATATGATTATCATAGCGTCATATCGGAGATATGATTGGAATTGAAATAGGCCCCAGAGCCACACAAAGCACATTAAAGGACAGCAATAAATTATGGGATGCAAAAAGTGGAGAAAATTTCATCCTGTAATTATGCCGGAATGTATAAAAGGTTATACGATACTTGAGGCCCGACATTCGCGATTCTCTCTATAATAACTCATTTAAAACCAATCCTATAAAAATGAGTTTGATGAATAAGACGAGGTACCTAAGCTCGAATTGGACCATTATAAGTCATGACCAAAATAATAATTTTGGCCAATTTCACAGTATTTTGGCTATAACTTTTTTCCGTTATGCAGCAAATTGGATGGGATTAAGCTCATTTTAAAACCAATTTTTTTGCTCTTTTTTAGAAACCCATTCATTTTTGCGATCCAACCCCGACAAACGCGATACTTAAAGTTCTTTTTTGATGCAATTTGAAGATTTAATGGAGTTGAGCTTCCTCATATCCCAGATAAGATTTGTTTGTTTGTTTAAATGATTTTCGGCCTTTATTCACTTAGGTAGGGTTCTGGATCAGGGGTGGAAATCTGGAAATAATTCGTAATTACGGATTATGGAGTTTTTTGGGTTACGGATTACGAGTTACGAAAAGAAAATTGCTTTTTTGAATTTCGACAGTAATTTCACGATATAAAGAGGCCATAGGGGTCGCTGGAGAAAATTTTTCGAACCATTGCTCGATTTTCAAGTTAAATTATTTATTTTGTCAAAAAAATTTGTTAATATAACAAATGCCATATTTTAGGGTAAAATGGTCATCCTGCTCTTATGAGTAATTTCTGATGCTGCTGACTGTTTTTGAGCAAGAAATAATTATAAATATAATGATAATGAATGATGTATGTCCTCGAATGTCCATTTAAGTCCTTTCCCATGGGTTGAGGCAAAATTGATAACAAAAAATTATCTTTTGATGGATACAAAATTGTCCCCTTATGCAACATAGTCAGCCAGAAATTGCATATTGAAAAGAATAAAAATTGCATGTATGACTTATAAGGGGCTTTAGCATCACCTTCGGCAGGGGTTAAGCAAACCCGGGTTAAGGGCCTTAACCCAGGTTTCACTAACCCGGGTTAGCGACCCTTCTTAATCCGTACCATCATCTTTAACCTGGGTTAAGCTAACCCGCCGGGTTAACGTAACCCGGGTTTGCGAAGGGAAATGAATGAAGCGCTAACCCGGGTTAAGGAACCTCCAAACCCGGGTTAAGGAAATAAAAGATAATCATCAAAAATAATTTAAAAAAATAAATCTAATTTAAATTTTTTCTGAAAATAGAAGGAAAAGAACATTAAAAATAATCTTTTAAAAAACAAGAGGAAATTATCGAAGTTAATTATCCAAAAAAAATAAATCTTTTGAAACAATTTTCGAAACAATTTTTTAATTATCAAAAAAATTAAGTAAATCTTTTTAAAACAATTTTAAATTAAAATACCATTCAATTTTTGCATTTTCGCTTTTTTATTTTATTTTTCACCTCTTAATCCTGCCTCGACCCTGGGTTAGATTAACCCGGGTTAACTGCCTAACCCGGGTTAGTGCAGAAAGATGATGGTAGCGAGTTAAGGTTAAGTTACGTTAACCCGGGTTAACGGCTCACTTAACCCGGGTTAACAAAACCGGAGATGATGGTAAGGATCAAGATTAAGTTAACCCGGGTTTGCGCCGTTAACCCGGGTTAATGGCTTAACCCGGAGATGATGGTAAGGCCCCTCTCCCTTTATCGTCCAAACTTCATCCTACCACAAATGGAAAAGCCGGCCTCAGAAAGTCGATCCAACACTCTGCGCGGGGTCAATTTCGTGACGTAGGTACTTCTAAACATTAAAATATATAAAATATAAACATTACGACAATTTGTCTGTGTTATAAGAAATCATTATTTAATTCCATTTCTAAAAATGAGGTTAAATTACTATTGACCCATAACAATGATGGAAAACCCCACCCCCCACCCTCAAAAAAATCTAAAAATTTACCAATTCGCACTTCTATATGATTACGCACTCATTAGACAGCATATTAAGAATATTTTTATTGCTCATTTTCGTTTGAAAGTATGCAACATATGATTGGAAAAACTCACGAAGCTGGTGCACATGCCAATGCTGACTTTTCGAGCCTCCAATAAGGCCATCAGAGCAGGATCGGAGTCAGGGTCGCCCACACTTGTAAAATCGTCCACAATGGGCTTCTTGGTAGAAATCAGCACGTGTTCCATAATAGAAGGCGTTGATTTGTTTGGTGGATAAGAGCTTAAAAGAAGCACGTATGGATTATAAATAGGTTCGCTTAAAATTTTCGGACACAATTTTGTATAAGAATTTTCTAAAAACGACCTAAATTTTTTTTCTAATTTAGCATATAAGCTATAATTTATATAAGTGATATGGGGCAATATTGTATACTTAAAAAACTATA
>LDKF01000469.1:31413-46889 GCA_001026735.1 Rotylenchulus reniformis
ACCAGAGAATGATGGATCGAAGGAAATGGGTGGGGAAGAGGAAGTCCAACACGGAAAGGGAATGGCCCAAAAGGGGAGTGAATGAGAAAATTGAAATAGGGAGAAAAAAAGGGGGGATTGGAAAATTGGGTTTTATAAAACAAATTCGGTAAAATCAGTAATACGAAATCAAAATAAGATCGAAAAGCAAAGATCGCCAAAAGACAGAAAGCAAAGGCAAGAGTCTCGCGAGGAGTGAAGAGAAAAAGGTTCCAAGGACATCCTTCCGGGCAGAGGGCGGGGCCTGGGGCATCAGTTGGTTGGAGGGTGCTGTAGAGGAGCCGGCCAGAGAGCAGCAGATCAATGGAGGACGCGAAAGCGAGGAGAGGGCCAGGCAAGCAGAACAGCCAGAGAACGGGACCCAGGGCAAGCAGAACAGCGCAAAAGGGGCCCAGTGCAAGCAGAACAGCGAGAAGAGGGGCCCAGCACCAGCGGAAGGGGAACGCCAAAGGGTACAAAGGAAGCAAAAACCTAGGGAAAAGAAAGGGAGGGAGGGAAAGGGATCGGGGGACACAGCCGGCGTGGAGTTGGGCTTTTGTCGGAGACAAATGTGATAATTATACTAGGAGTGATTATTTGGCCATAACTATTTTTGTATTGGGCCAATTTGGATGGGAATGGGCTGATTTTGTAGCTATTTTTGTGCCCTCTCTTTTTGCACCAAGAGCACTTTTCTAAGTTTTAAGTAGGGTAGTGCACGGGGGGGGATCCCCGACCATTTTGACCCCCGTCCCCGACTGATGGCTCATCCCCGACCCCGATCCCCGGCCCTTATCCCCGACGGGGACGGGGGTGAAAATACACCCCTAAAGATGCCATTTTGGGTCCAACATTTAAGGGAATTTGGTGGAGGACAAACAAAAGAGGTCCATAGCCCAGTGGAAACAATTTGAGTAAATAAAATACGAAGTTGCTGCATGCATTTCCATTTTTTGCATCTCTAACAGAAAATTCAAGCATTTACTCAAAGAAAAAAAGCTCCTTCCCATAATTATTCCGTTTAAATCAAAGTATCAACCATTTTCATTATTATTTTATAGCAATAATATAATGGCTGATCCATTGAATTCGGGCGAAGAATTAATTGTTTTTGGCTCTACGGCTGGTTCTTCCGGCAGCGAAGAAATAGGACAATCTTCGGGGAAATAGAAGAGCCTAATACCAAAAACGTGAACGACTTAAGTCGTTCCTGTCCATGAATTTTTCGAATTGTAAAACCTTGGAAAAGCTAAATGTTTGGCGAAAAAATGCTCTCTGGAAGAATCCTCCACAACGACTGTTTTACGACGACATCTTGAACGACACACATTTCATTCATTCATTGAATCCAAAATACAGCGTACTATGTTTATTCATAAAAAATATTTTACATTTATTATTTAATTTTCGCACAAATTTTGGTGGTCTGATAAAGCTGATCGATAAACCCATTGTAATCTTGTCAAAAAATATTCCGTTCTTCTATAAGATATATGGACTACAGTTTCGCCAAAATTTTATATTTAGGCAAGACATGCATTTTTTTATCAATTTAAATTTTTCACCGAAGTTATTACATATCATTACATCATTGATAACATTGTTTGCAAAAATAAAATAATATTCTTAGGGCTTTTTGAAGGATTAATTTTCTAATTTTTTGATGAATTGTTAAAGAAATACCGTATTCTCTCTGGTTATATAATACAAATAGCTTTTCCAAGGTTTTACAATTCGAAAAATTCATGGACAGGAACGACTTAAGTCGTTCGCGTTTTTGGTATTAGGCTCTTCTATTTCCCCGAAGATTGTCCTATTTCTTCGCTGCCGGAAGAACCAGCCGTAGAGCCAAAAACAATTAATTCTTCGCCCGAATTCAATGGATCGGCCATTATATTATTGCTATAAAATAATAATGAAAATGGTTGATACTTTGATTTAAACGGAATAATTATGGGAAGGAGCTTTTTTTCTTTGAGTAAATAAAATACGAAGTTGCTGCATGCATTTCCATTTTTTGCATCTCTAACAGAAAATTCAAGCATTTCGTGTCAGAAGAAAAATTTTTTTCGAATGGTCGAAAACAAGGCCACCCGGTCACGCAATGACCACTACTGACCTGACCGGAAGTCCGGTCAAGTCAGCTCATCAGGTCAGTGGTCACATGACCGATCACTGACCGAAACCCGGTCAGCAAAACACTGGTTCCATCATTTGCAATTTCAACCAAGAACAAAATTATTTTTGAATAATTTTGCGTGGTTTATGAGTTGGACACAATATTACCTGATAATTCCAATTTATAATTCATACTGATGCATTTTCAAACCCAAAATATCGGAGGTTTTGAGTTGCCAGTTTCTCGGATAACACAGGTATTCGGTTCAGTTAACTGTCCGTGACCAACGCTAATAGCATCCCATAAAAGTTAAGATGATTTTTTTCATTAAGCTTAGAGAAAATTTGACATTTAATACACAAGCTCAACAAATTTTATCCGGGCCAACAGTTGGGACAAATCGCAATGCAAAAACGGCTGGCACTAACAGTATCTGGTGGACATACGATGACAAGTGATAATATATCACTATGTATTATCGTCTGTGAATAACAAGAATAACTGAAATAACGGCAAAATAACCACGAAAAAATACATTTTTTTGCTAATAGTGGTAAACTATAAAATATAAAAAATTGAACACTTTCTTTAGAAAAAAGCCAATTCTTAAAAAAATTTCTCCGGCAGCACCTATCGGATATGACCCTCTTCCCCACCAAATTGCTAAATTTAAGACATAAAATGAAAAGGATAAGGCAAGAGAACTAGATGAATTCGCATTGGTATGTGTTCACATTTAATAAATTAATTATACATAATTTTTTATAATTTGAGCTCTACTTCTCTCGACATTTGTAATGCTATAAATAAGCAGAATCGGAAAAAATCAATAATTCAAATTTTTATATGGATTGTAAAATATTGCAAGTTATTAATTAGATTGACAAATCAATTTGAATTGTTACTTTTTCATTGGTGGAATAAAAATTGCTTCAAATGAAAATATTGTTATACAAAATTTTGTTATACATAAAGGATTTTTTTGATTTTTAAGAAAATCCCGTTTTGACGGGTTTTAAGAAACGCCCATTTATTAGATTGAAAAATTAATAAGGCCGATTTTTAAGAAGCATCCCACCACGCAAACTTCTCGTCAACCCATCCCTTTATGTATAATTGACCAAAAGAGATATTATATAGAACGACTTTAAATATATAGAACGCTCCAAACAAGCACGAATAGTCTTCAAAGATTTTTTAAATGAGAATAGATTAAAAATCAACTACAGTACATTTAATTTGAGCCGAACCAGAGTAGTTGTTCAGAGACATTGGTTTTTTTTTTGCCTTTTTTGGTTTTGATATGAATTGCAAAAAATTTGTATGCGGAAGTTGAGTGCTCGATTTCAACATCTTATCAATTTGAATTAATATTTATAAAAATTAAAGATATTTTATGGGTTATTCATTTTCAAAATATATCATGAATTTAGAGCAGCGTCAAGGTGACTTTGAAGGTGTCGCATTATAAGTTAAAGGCCAGATTTCTTATCATTTTTATGAGGCCATTAATCGAATAGCGTGATACATTGATGACTAACTCGCTGGCGATGCTCGAGGCCCAAATTTTCCGAATCCCGAGGACGAGACCGATATTTTTTCGAAACTTGAACCCGAGACACAAGTCCATACTCGAGACTGAGTAGTTTTTGAACTTTTGTGAAAATTTGTGAATAAAAAAATTGTGAAAATTGTGAAAATTGGTGATTTTTGTGAATAAATCTTCTTATATTCCTTATTCTCTCTAAAATAATACAGTGGTTTTTTCAAACTGCTTCAAAGTGAGATTTTATTTTAGAGAGGAGTCTTATTTTCAAAGTGGTTTATTAGAGCAATTTTTAATTTCAAAGACATATTTAAGGAAAATTTTCTGTTTTTTGATCATTGATGAAAAAATACAAAACTTAATTTTATCGCTTTTATGGGATTTTGAGAGAAATTTACAGATTAAAAAAAGAATTTTTTTAAAGTCCAGATTTGATCGAAGAATCCGGATTTAATTTTTTTGTCTTTGTATAAAAATAAGATTGAAAAATAAATTTTTGGCCTTTTTGTCAGGCTTGTTGTATCGTCAAATCTTGTTTTTATGTTTATCATCTTTAAACTGTAGCGGTTGAGTAAAATTTTATTGAACCATTTTGAGATTTCATATTAATAAAATAATTTTCTTATAAAATTTTTGTCCAGTTTTTTCCCTATTCTTGGGCATGCCTTTATGTCTTTCAAGGCGGAAGCTTCTGGAAGGAATCTGGAAATAATGGGATCGTCTTCGGCGAACCCAATAATAAAAATTTTTTCAATCTAAAATCAAAAATCATACAGCACTCACCTATTGAACAGTCTTTCCCCTTATATTTCCTCTAATTTAACGTGCTTTTATATTTTAAGCCTTAACTTTGAAATTTAGTTTCAAATATTTTTCTATTTTATTTCAAAAAAATTTTGAAAAATGACATTTCGAGAGACTCTCGCGAAGTGTCTTTCTCGCAAAATGGGTAGAGTTCTCTTTTCTTGCAGTATGGCACCCGTATAGGTATTTCAAATGATAATTTGCAACTCATAAAAAAATGATGATAAAAATATTTATTGATTTTAACAAATCCCGATCCCGGAAATTGGTCAGGATCCCGATTCCGTACAACCCTACTTTTAAAATTGTATTTAAATTCCTTTATCTGATTAATTATAAAATACATAAAAAAGGTAGTGAATTGATAATAAAATAATGAAATTATGAATATTTTAAAATGAATCCATAATGAGCACTCATCAGAAATTGGTTTCCGGTGCTAGGTCGTTACCGCTAAAAACCGCCACGAGGGGCGTTAAAAAAAAACCGCCACGAGCTATAGTCAAAACAAAAACTTTTTTGTAAGACTTGTTAGACCAAAAGTATAATAGGCAAAGTTGTGCAGAATTTTACGCTGATTCGAATGGTATATTTTGTTTTTCGAAATTCGAACTAAACTTTCGAAATATTCCCGAAATAGCGAATAATACGGTTTTTAGGGGATATTTCGAACTTTTAGTTCGAATTTCGAAAAATAAAATATATCATTCGAATCAGCGTAAAATTCTGCACAACTTTGCCTTTTATACTTTTGGTCTAACAAGTCTTACAAAAAAGTTTTTGTTTTGACTATAGCTCGTGGCGATTTTTTTAACGTCCCAGCACCTTGGTTTCCGACCTAGGTACCTAATTCATATTTTCGAATCAAAGAGGAAAAAAATATACCGTAATATATTTTTTATTTTTTTGAATGACATAATAGTTATTTGTTTCAGTTCAAAATGCTTTTATGTACAATGATTAATAAGGCAATATTTTATGTTTGTATGTGAACAAATTGAAATAGAACCAATTTTTACATATTTATCGTTGATCATGTTAAAATTTGTTTTTCATTGTTGTTTGTAAATACAAGTGCAGAAATTCTAGACAATTTTCAGCAAGTCGATTTTCTCTAATATAAGTCTAGCAAACATAGTAAACCAGGATCAAAAGTGGATTTATGTAAATGTTTTTTAATTTTATGCTTTTATGCGCTTGCGCGTTTATCCAAAATTCCAAATAATCGCGATAGTCCAAAAACCCAAATCCATCGCCGCTAGAAAAACAAAACATTGGATCAGGTCTAGAAATAATTTTGTTTTTTTGCATTGTGGGAATTTAATTTAAATCTCCTTTTATTTAATAATTACTATGCGACATTTTATGGGTTGAAAAATCGGGAGAAACAAATTGTAAATTGCAATATCAATGGATGGGTATTGAACTAAAACAATTACCCACTTCAATGGTCATTTATCCTAAAACAAATTATCCTTTTAAAGTTTATCTCCTCCCTACTGTTAGTTACAGATAACTAAACATGGGAGAGATTATATACTATACTAAAAATGAGAGCTATTGAAGTCGCGAAATGACATTTCGAAGTGGGACGGTCAGTTCGCGACTAGGTCGCGACGTGGTTTGGTCGCGAAGTCTCTTTTTACCAACTTAGTACATTGCATCCAATTTTTTAAAATAATTTTTACATTTTTAATATTTGACTAAGCCATTAAATAATGTATTAATAATAAGGGTTGGATATTGATTAATATAAAATGTTTTAATATTCATTTTCTATGGTTGCATTTAAAAGATAATTCGAATAAAAAATTGTCCCATTTTTGGACACGCCGAATATTAACAGTGGTCTATCCGCATGGGCATTGGCCAACGAAAACGATCAAATTGAGCTGTTGCAAATAGATCTTCGCCGGCGTCGTTGCACCAAATTGCGCGGTTGCGATCAAACTAATTTCATCCTGGCCAACCAATGGGATTAATCGAAATGCATACTAACGGTATCTGATGGACAATGAATGATAATATTTCGACTATTTTTTAAAGTACATTATATTGATTTTATTAAATTGTTGATGATTATTGTTGCTTATTTTCGGTAAGATGAAAGTGCAGGTCATTAAAAGATTAGAAATAAAAGCTGCACCAATAAGCTACCCGGGGGACACATATTAGTGTCAATTCAGAATAATCTAACAATTTTAACTATAAAAGAACGTCATGGCAAAAATTATAAAAGGATTTTTATTTTTTTATTCATTAGAATTTGTTAAACCCTATAAGATTTTTTGTGTAATTTATTTAATGCTAAGAAAAATCCCTAATCCAAGCAAGCTTTATTCAGTCTACTAAAAATCAAATTTTTGTATAAAAAATCTTTATCAATATAAATAAGAATTATTGTTTATTTGTGTTAGTAGTCAGAAATCTTCCACCTTAAATTTTATGAAAAATCAAAAATCCATTATTAGCTATCATGAGAATATTTTTAATTCTTAATTATAAAGCAGCCACTATTTTTTGGATCCTGTTGTTAAATGCCATTGATGTTGAAATATTGATTTAATAACCAATAATGAAAATTAAAATAATATTTTATTATCTATATGTTAATTTTTAAGGTGCAAATGCAATTTTCAAATGATTGAAGCAATAAATTTTATTCTATAAAATTCTGAAATTATGGAGTTACAATAAGATTTTTTTGACAAATAAAGATAATATGAAAAATTCTTATTTTTTACACCACAACATCAAAAATTTATAAATTGTTAGCACGAAGACTCTTAAGATAAAAATTAGTTGCAAGATGTAAAACGAAAAAAAATCGTGTGTGTGTGTGTGTGTGTGTGTGTGTGTGCGCGCGCGCGCGCGCGTGTATCTCGAAATTCATCGCAGTTTATCAAATTCATCGCAGTTTATCAAGTTCCGATTTTTCGATGCGAATAGATTCTTTGATCCATTGACCTCCGCCCCCTTCTATCCACACCGATAACTGATGTGCATCCTCGGAAGGGGCATCCGGTTTCTCTGAAGTGCCAGGTTCACTGTGCGCATCCTCCTCCTCCGAAAGTGTCCAACAACGCCCCCGTCGATCACAAGCAAATGAGAGATCACTGCTGCTGATGCTGTTGCGCGAATTATCGCTGTCCATTGACGGATGTGGTGTGGCTGACCAAATTGGTGTGGGAAGCCAAAGCTGGTGTCCGGCATCGATCGAAAATCCCTCATCCTCGTGTGTTGCATCTTTGATACGGATCAATAGTTCGGGTGGAAAATATTTTCTGTGTTCCGCGCCGGGCATTGAAGATTCAATCACGCATTGCTGATAAGGAAATTTCAGTTGAATTCGATGTCTTGCATAAAAGTATGCGGCGACACTGACATTAAAAGGGCTCCGCAGTGCCCCGTACGCAGGGATTAAATCGGCGCCCAGCACACTCAACCCTCCAAATTGGAAGGTGTGTTTGAATCCGTTGCGATCTGCATAATTAGTTTGAAGCATGGCGGATGCAAACGCCTTCTCAACTCGGGCCCTTTCAGTGGAATCCGCCAATCGAAACTGAAGTGCAGGTGAGCACTGCAAAAGCACAGCAATTTCATCTAAAAAAGTTTTGTTGTCGACAGCGGAGGAGGAATTCATGTCGATCGAAAGCAAAATGTGAGCGACGAGATTCGAATGAATGCCAAAGCGCGCCGGAATTCAAATGCGTTTTGAATTAAATTCAACGCGAATGTTTTGCGCGCCAATTCAAAAAAGATGTTCAGATTTGAATAAGGTAACCAAGAGGGTATATAAACCCTCAAATTTATCCATTCAGTATCACTTTATTCATTTTTATCCCATAAAATATTTTCAACAATTTTTGGAAAATGGAATACCAATACGAGCCAAATGAGGAGCAGCAGGACCAGCAAAAAATCGATCCGACTTTGTTGTGGAAACTCGTTCGCCAAATGGAAAACCAATCTGGACAACATCAGAAGGAGCAGCAGCAGCAGCAAAAAATCAATCCGAACTTGCTATGGAAACTCGCTCGCCAGCGCTACCAGCTCTGTTTCTCGTTCTGCAAGCCATGTGGCCAACAACTTTTTGAAGCCAAGAATTCAAATTTTCTCATCGAACCGGAAGGTGTGCGAGCCAACTTTGTGATGTGCAATCAGTGCGCCGAGAAGAATATGAAGTTGAGCGATGTCTACCCTCAGACCAATAACAAGAACGGGAACAAGAGGAAGCAAGAGGACTAGCCGAAAAAAGGCGGACAATCGATGACCACGACAATTTATGCGTAAATTTTTCTTCAAATTATTTTTATTACCTTTTATTTTTTCATTATTTTATGAATAAAAATCAACATACTAATCTGATCAATTCCTATCAATAATTTTATATTTGATTTAAAAATTGTTCGTGATCAGCGCCCTCGAAACCCTTCCCCATCATCAGCGCCCTTTAAAACCCCTTTCACTGTGACCAGTATCCTCAAAAACCCCTCCCCTATGATTAGCGCCCTTGTAAACCCCCTTCCCCGTGATCAGTGCCCTTGAAAACCCCCTTCCCCCGTGATCAGCACCCTTGAAAACCCCCTTCCCCTGCGGATGAAGTGAGACAGCATCAACTGATTTCGTTTTAGACTGGGCTAACATCGTAGCATTTGCTCGAACTGAGAGATATGTTCGGCATTCTTCACGAAGTTTCTTCAGCGTGATGTCCTCTTTCTTCCTTCGCGCTTCTTCAAGTAGCTGGAGGCACTTCTGACGTAGATCGTTGTGGTCTTCGCGTAGTGCAGTTACGAGGATGAGGCACTTCTGTTCTTCTTTGCAGCACGGCGAAAAGTCGGCATTCTCACATGCAGCGTTGACTTATATAGGTGGAGATGTGAAGGAATTACAAAGAATAATTACATGAACTGGGATACAAGCGAGAAAGAATACCACTAAGAAATATTATCACACGTGAAGACAATCTTATGTCGATCATGGTCATATCCACAACACTTTTAGAGCCTAAAAATGAATGAAATCATATTTGAATTTGTGTCTCTTATAGGGTTTACCCCGTCCCATAAATTCAAAATACAAAAAGTGTGATTTAGGGAAAAAATCAGAAAGTTTAAAAAGCAAACACGTGGAATTTTACGCTGAATATTTTAGGCTTTTATAACTTTTCTAAATTCCTTATTTTTTTTGTAATTTTCGAGAAAAACTAGATTTCCAAAAATGTAAATTTGAAAATTTTTAAGGAATTTTGTAAACCAAAAAAATTCCTAGTAAACTTTTGGATATTTTTACTTTTATATTTCGGGTTACATAGCATGGAATTGAAAAGTTTTGTTGTAGTTGCAAACCTTTGAACATCCAGAGTAGTTCATATTTGGCAAACATAGCATTTGCCGAGTCAGAGCTGCGATCTTTGCCAGTACAGAAGAAACCAGCTCTTGCCATCTAGTTAGAGCTTAAATTAGTCTGCCAATCCAGTTTTCCTTACATACCTTTTTTCTGAGGACAAATCTGCATTTTGATCATAGCGCCACTTGCCCTCGTATGTGGAAAAACGATTTTTGTACATAAACATATCCAGATTGATAGCACTGAGAAATTCATCCAAATTCAATGCTTTTTTCTGCTGCCATTATAAATTCGATGATAATTGATAATCTAGATAAAATAATAACAAACATAATTCTATTGCTTAAGCTTTTCAAATGCTTCCATCATTTTATACAAGCAAAGAATTTTTTCCTTGAAAAAATGCATTCTGTTTTTTTGAGCCGCTAAACATGAATTATTGATGAGTCTTGTCTGATCCTGACATTTTTTCATTTAATTCATGTTTTACCATTCACATTATTAGTCAAATTGCCCTAAACATGATTAATATCGTAATATATGAGAAAAAACGAAGTTCATATTCATGTTTAGCGGCTCAAAAAATTTCAGACATTTTTTCAAGGAAAAAATTCTTTGGGTCATTAATTAGCAACCAATGACGAAAAATTGTTGTATAATCTTCAATTGCCAGGCCAGAGTCAAGTCCTCAAATGAGGAATAACCCGTATTGATACATTTATCGCAGCTGCGAAGAGCAAATAGAGAAGCAGAAAAGCGAGAGAGAGAGAGATAACGATAGAGAAAGAGCATTCGCCGCCGATGTGTACACCATGCTCGCACGCGAGTCTTTCACTCGATTAATGTGTTTATAATGTGTTTATACTGTAATATGTACAGGCTAACTTTAGAAGCAAAAAATCTTTGCACAGTAGAAATATGTAAAAATAATCGCATTTTCCTTGGTTTTGGAAAAATTATTCAAGAAAACTAATAAGATTTCTTCATATATTTTTTGCATTTTAAAAGAATATTTTTTAGCACGAAAAAACAAAAATATGGTAATGTAGAAATTATTGATTAGTTTCGGTTAAAATTTTCCGGATAGGGTTCGATATTTTTGAGGGGATGCGTATAAAGGAATCTCATACTAAAAACAAATGAAAAATATGGTACGTGAGTTAGGTTTGCACGCGTAGTAGGGAAAAAACAGTAGAACGTATAATGTACATCATGAAGTTCGTGTACATTGAGACCAAAAAATTTGCGATTTTCAGGATTATTTACGCTGATTATATTTTTATTTTTACCTAAAAGTTAACAGAAGTGCTACAGTACCAATTAGCAATCATTTTCTTTTTCATGATCATGAAGATTCTCTCGTTACAACGAACACTTTTTCCGTCTCAAATAAAAAATCCATTTCCAACTTTTGGATCAAAAAACTTTTGCAGAGTAATTTCCTTGTCCCAGCTTGGCTTTTAAAGTTCCCCGTAATTATTAATCTTTTTGATTTCTATTTTAGCGCTCATATTTATAAATTTAAAAATCTTCATCATCATCATCCTCTTCCTTCCTCATCTTCATCCTTCCATCCAAAATGGGCAACAACAACGTTGCTAAAGCGAACGGTAATTAATCCTTTTTTTATTTTGCTTATTTTTCATGATTTAGGCGGAATGGAGGATGAGCAGCAGCAGCCACACTGTCTGAGGAATGGCCATTGAGCAGATCGTCAACATTGCTCGCCAGATGCGTCCCCTATGGGTTGATCATTTTTATTTTATTTTTTACTTTCATACATTTTTATCCCCTACGGGTTGATCTTATTTATTTATTTTTTCACTTTCACATATTATTTATTTTTTCACTTTCACATATTTTTTTTTCATTTTCATATATTTTTATCCCCTATGGGCTGATCTCAATGAATAAATTTTTATTCTTATCTTTCAAGATTGCATGGTCAATTTAAGGTTAAATGTGAGCTTTCAATTTTTATTATTAATATCAACTTTTTAATTTTTATAGCATTTTTCAAGGGTTGATTCCAAAAGGTATTAGCTTGGCCCAAGGTTTTGCAATTTTCCCCCATTTTTAAATTTAAATTGAACAAATTTCGCTTAAAAGTGTCCCATACCTTTTGGCCTTCACAAAGGGACAGTTTGTCCCACCAATTGGCCAAAAGGTTTTGGCCGTTCAAAACCCTGGGGCCGGCCTCAGGGTTTGCGACCATCCCCCATCGTGGACTACTGACATTATTATTTGTTTTTTTTTTGAAAAATCGAAAAAAATGAGGTTTATGTAAAACCTGTAAAAATCGTAGACCTATTGAAAATTAATTAAAAGGCTTTTTTGCACCCGAAGCTCACAATCAATAGTGAAGAGAATCCCATGCGCAGGTTAGGTCACCGGTCAAGTTATTAATAAGAACTTTCATAATAAATAAAGAACTTTTTATTTTCTTTATTAGTAAAATTTTAGCGATGAGGAATAATTACCAATATAATGAATTGTTATGGCACATAAAAATCCGTCAAATTTCTAAGCAAAGCTATAAAAATTATGAAATTGGGATCATTTTTATGCGTCGCATCGGACGCGGATTGCGGACACATTGTAACCGTATTGTAACAAATTTTCAACAGGAAAATCGAAAAATATTTTTGTACAATTTTTCAAATATTGCGCAAAATTGCACAAAGCTCACTCACCTAAGAAATCAAAAAAATAATCCCCAGAGGGTCTAATAGAGCAAAATACCATTGGTGACATAGCATGCACCGGTCTAAGGGGGTTACATCATTCCAAAAGATTTTTCGCGAAAAATGGATGATGTTAAAAAATAATTTTATTTTTTTCTGGATTTATTTATTATTTACCACGATGTAAAGAAACTATTTAAAGATTTTCAAGTGTGTATTTTAATCGCGGTGCGAAATTTGCGGGCGGAAAATTGCGGACGGAAAATTGCGGACGGAAAATTGCGGACGGAAATTTGCGGACCAACCATCAAAAAATAAAAAATTATCAACAAAATCAAATTTTTATTTCAAATTTTAGGTCCTTTTCCTGCATTACTACGAAACAGCAGAATTACAAAAAACCTAATGCTATTTTTTTAATTTTTATGAGCTTTTTTAGAATTTCTCGTACTTTCTAAGTTGATCTTCCAAATTTTTTCCGATTTTTTTGAAAATATTTTTTCGCATCCTAAATTTTTCTTAGAATCAGTTTTTATACCGAAATGAATTCTTCTATATATTATATGTACAATATTATTAAAAATAAATAAAAACCTTTAAAACACATAAAAATTAATTCTGCCCGAGGGATTCGAACCAGAACTGCATGGAATTCCAACTTTTGGCCAACTAATNAAACCTAATGCTATTTTTTTAATTTTTATGAGCTTTTTTAGAATTTCTCGTACTTTCTAAGTTGATCTTCCAAATTTTTTCCGATTTTTTTGAAAATATTTTTTCGCATCCTAAATTTTTCTTAGAATCAGTTTTTATACCGAAATGAATTCTTCTATATATTATATGTACAATATTATTAAAAATAAATAAAAACCTTTAAAACACATAAAAATTAATTCTGCCCGAGGGATTCGAACCAGAACTGCATGGAATTCCAACTTTTGGCCAACTAATTTATTAAGTGCAAATGTGACGGCGCTACCAAAATTCGTCCATACCAAAATTCGTCCACACAGCCAAAATGCCAAGATTCGTCCATACAGCAAAAAAACAAACCATCATATGCATAGCCGGGATGCCGCATGTAGGTCCCGCAATGAATATGTGCATAGCCGGGATGCCCTAAAAAGTTCTTAAAATATTTAAACATCCCATAAATTGATATTTAATTTGTTATGGACGAATTTTGGTTTTTTTTGCTGTATGGACGAATCTTGGCATTTATGGCTATGTGGACGAATTTTGGTATGGACGACTTGGTATGGACGAATCTTGGGGCAGCGAATGTGACTATAAGTGAGTTCTATCAATTTTTCAACCCAACAAAAAATAAGGGTTGGAAAAATAGTATAAACTTCACAATGTTAAAATATGTAAAGTCGATAGTGGATATGGCTAATCTCACAAAATTTATTTTCTAGTTCCAGATTAAGGGAGGGTAGAAATCACTCTGTATATCATTTTATGAACCATTCCCTATGTTTCTCTTAATATTTAGCCTTTTAAGCCTACAATTTAAGTCTTTCTTCGTAATTAGTCATTCTAATTATGAATTAGTCAATCCACACTTCAAAAACGTTTAGTCAATCCACACTTCAAAAAAGGCTTATCGTGTAAAGAATTTTTGTATCTTCTCTAATTTAATTATGTTTTGTTTTTGGGTTGCAAATTTCAGTGCCATATTCAAGTAAGGGTCTCTGATATGTGTCTAAGCTAATACAAGACTGTTTAATCACCTGATTTCAAAATTTTCAATAATTGTTAAGAATATAAATAACCTTGCTACAAAAAAAAGAATATAAATAACCTTTTACTATTTTCTTTATGTGGACTGAAAAAGAGATTCCTATCAATCAAAATGCCTAAATCTTTTATATGTACATTCAGTTTCCGAAATACTATTTCCAAAAATGTGCTCCATTTTGTCATTTTTAGAGCCTATACAAAGGATAAAGCATTTTGTTACTGATATTTCAATGCCATTATTTTAGATCACTTTTCTAAAGATAAAAGAGCCTCTGAAAGAAGTTCTCTTGCATCATTATTTTTATAAGAATCATACCTTTTAATTCCTATATTTCTTGTTAAGAACTCAGATAAGTAATTTATAAATATCAAAAAAGCGGCCTTAACACACTACCTTGGGATACTCAAGAATGGGTGGAAAAAGAATCAGAATAATTTTCACCGATTTTCGCTTTAAATGAACGATTTGACAAAAAAAATTTTCATGAAAAGTAAATTTTCCTCTTATACAATATTATTAATTTTTTAGAAGAAGTTTGATAGGCAATTATCAAAAGCTTTTTTTAAAATCTATATAAATTACAGCAATATTATTCCCATTTTGGATAAAACCATAAAAATTATCTAACATGACTAAAAGTTGGGTTGTTGTGGATCGATCTTTTAAAATCCAAATTGTTCTCTGCTAAAGAAAGATTTTTTATATAAAAAAATCAGTAATTTTAGAACTTAAAATTCATTCAAAAACTCTATATAGAGTGCAAGTCAGTGACACCATTTTTAGGTGCTATGTCGTTTCAGCCTAAAGTGAAAAAAGGGCGTTTCAGCCTAAAGTGCAAAAATAAAATAATAGTCCCAGAAAACTTTTTTGTTAAACCAGTTAGACCAAAAGTATAAAAAGCAAAATGTGCAGAATTTTATTCTCTATCTTCTGGTAGTTATATTTTTTCGAAATTCGGCCAAAAAGTTCGAAATATCCCCTAAAAACCGTATTTTTCGGTATTTCAGGAAAAATTCGAACTTTTTGGCCGAATTTCGAAAAACTAAAAATACCAGAAGATAGAGAATAAAATTCTGCACATTTTTGCTTTTTATACTTTTGGTCTAACGGGTCTAACAAAAAAGTTTTCTGAGACTGTTATTTTATTTTGCACTTTAGGCTGAAACGCACGCGTTTATTTTGCATTTTAGGCTGATGCAAATACCGTAAAAA